>CM031241.1:255623676-255760700 GCA_018340775.1 Taxus wallichiana var. yunnanensis | reverse complement strand
CAAACAAAATCTTAGCTGTGTAAAAAAAAAAAAAAAAAAAAAAAAGATGTGGGAGCGCAATAGCTGTTTCAGCTTGTCAGAAAACTTTCAGTCTTGTTTTGTGGGTGCAGCAGCAAACCAGTTTGGTTGTAGGATTTGAAATTTTATACCAGGGCGCAAAATCTTCTTCTGAAAGTTGCTCACTGAGGATGTGTATAGAAGAAAGAAATATAAAAATTTAGAAAATCGAGATTAAGAAAGGTCTTTCCCCAGAGCCCGGTAGAAAAGAGAAATTAAGAGTTCGGAAAGTTTAGCGGCGTAGGAAGCGTAGAGGTTGAAGCCACGTCTTCACGTATGCCTAAAGGTGAGCGATTATGCAAAGCAGTGTAGAAACGAGAGACGACGAGAGAAGGTAAAGGCTAGATCAATCTTTTATACGTGAAGCATAGATGAAGTATGCTTAATTGTCGGTCGGGGGAGGATAGTATGGTTTTCGCCGGCATTCTTGGCTTATGTATCAGCCGAAGGAGAACGGTGCGGTATGATGCTTGGCCCAGTATCGAAAGATCAGTGACGGTTCGGATGATGATGGCCTTAAATACCACTTAACCTTTGCAGGTGATATTCAACCTTGTGTGTCCATGGTGCTTTAATTTATGCTCGTCCAATCATTGATTCCTCACAGGTCACGAAGTTATTAAAGCGGGCGAATGCTTTTCAAAGTGAATATGATGCATTTGTCAGTGGGACATGTGAAAGAGTGTCAGGCAAAAAAATACCCAGGCTGAGAGATCACGGAGGGCCAGCTACATCGGGGAGCAAGCGCAGAGACGGCCCAGGAATGCAGAGCAGAGTTGAGCAAGAGTTGCATTGCAGTGGCGCTTTTGAGCGCTACCCGTTAGACCTCATACCGTAGCGTGTCGAGCCACTGAGACAGAGGTCCATTCAGGAAGAGCGAGAGTCATGGAGCGAGAGGGCGAGGTAATGTTAATCACTCGAAGAACATTTTCATTTTTGTTTACCCAGTGCGAGAATCATCAAATGATCCAAGAAGCCTCAGTTAAGGGTATTATCTGAGAAGATGGAGAAAAAGCGGGACAGGCTGGCTATGAAAGGTTATAGCGAAGCAGCATGAGAAGAGTATATGCCGGACTTCTTGCAGAGAAGAAGAAAGAGAAAAAGAATTAGAAGAAAGTTTGGAAGATACATATCAGCACATTGCGGCCCGAGGAAAGACCATGCGGAGGTATGTCTGGTTAGGTTTGTCTGTGAATCCATTCATTGCGATTACTATACTGCATTCCTAATATTAAACCATATGTTCTTGATCTTTATGGTTGATACCAGTCTTTGAGATTAGTTTCTTTAAGAGAAAATCTTCCCTCCTTGAATTTCTTGGGATAAGACAGTACCTAAAATCGAGTTTGATAAAGGGAAGTAATTTGCGAGAGAATGGCTAAAGTTCTCCGTTAATATTGAAGGAATTTCGCATGGATATAGAATTCTATCAACATAACGTGGAACATTATGATTGTTTTTGTTAGGAGTGGATTTTTGCAAAAATGTCCCATACTTTCGAAGTATATCCCAAGGATCATATATCGCTTATGACCTCTGTCGAGATCCCCGAGAAGGTACTCGTTTCGAGGTCTATAGTACCTCTGCAGAGAAAAGAAAAGCGTTAGTGAAACAACCTGTGGATTCATAAATCCATAGCTACTTTGTCAGACAAGCATTGAGAAATTATTACGAAGATAAAGAAAAATATACTGCGGTGATAACCCTCATGCTTTTGTTCATAGAATGAAGCATAGTTGCTCTTTAAATCTCAGTAATCAAAGATCGTGGAAGGAAAGGAGATTGTTCCAAAATTCAAGGCACATCACAGAGGAATGCCTCCATCCCAAGCGTAAAAAGAGTGCCTGTGAAGAAATTCAAAGGCTTTCAAAGGTGGGCTTTATTCGAAGAATCAAGCTCGCCCGTGGTAATGCGCTTGTGACTTTATGTCAGCGAAGGAGTGGCTTATTAAGAAATAAGAAAAGGTTAGTGGTTGATTATAAACCACTTAACAAATTCATTACACTGTTCGACATCATATCTGCGAGGATGATCTCTTTCGTCCGAGAATCGAAGGATCGAAATTACTGGCCAATTTGATTTGATGCAGCGGTTTTTGACAAATCTTCCTACTTCACTGAAGATACATCTGAAGATGAGCTTTTATTGTCCCAGGAGGACAATACGAATGGAAAGTTCTTCCATTTGGTTTGAAGACAGCTCCGTCCATCTTTCAGAAGATCATGGACAAGATATTTGGTGAGTTAAGCTGATTTTCGATAAGTCATCGTATATAGATGATATCTTAATATTTTCAAAATCACGCTGAAGGAGCATGTTGAGCACTTAGAAAAATTTTATGAAGTTGTACATATAAAATGGTATCTGTCTATCTCCTTCAAAGATTGAAGTTTTTAAGGAAGATATTGATTTTGGGAATAAGAATTAGTTACGGATCATAGAAATGCAAAAACATGTTGTCGTCAAGATCAGAATTTCACACGATGAAATCCTTGTGACAACTGCAATGATTCTGAGGTTCTTTGGGTGTGTAAATTACATGGCTGGTTTTTATATGAACATTGCTTCTTAACCGAGAATATTCTTCAAACAAGCGCCTTAGAAGAATGCTCTGTTTGGAGCCATGAAATGACAAGTGCGGTACTGAGAGGATCGAAGCAAGTTCTTGATCTCCATCCGATGTCTCTCTCCCAGGGGCTCGGGCATGAAGATCATTGAATGCGATGCGTGGTGACGAGTTTGGGGAGAAGTGTTAAAGGAAAAAAGCTTCGAGAATAACGGTGAAAAGTATGCGAGATATGCATCGGGTGCATTCAGGTTTAGAGGTAAATTATCATTCCTCTCGTAAAAGAATTGTTAGCATGAAAAAGGCCATAAAAGCCTTTCGTTTTTGTCAAAATGAATCTTTCATATTAAGATCGATTTGAAAGATTTCGAGAAAAATTAAATGGTGGTGATCCTGCTGGCTAACAAATCTGCATTGATGACACTCGGCCGATGGGGTTTATGGTTCGATAACTTTGACTTCCTTTATGTGAACATATTTACGGAAAATCCAATGCTCTTAGCGAGATTTTGCAGTCAGCGAAACTAATGTTTAAAGGTTGTAAAATGTAGCACTGAATAGTGATACATGAACCTCGAGGCCTTATATTGGGACTACGGAGGCTGCAAAAGGCAAATTGACTCATTTGCCCAGTCAATAATGATAATATGTCAAAGATGCACAAGTATTAACTTATTATCGAGGGACTATATATCGAGTTGCGAGTATGCAATGTCCCGGACATTGAATATCGTCTATTTGACCGAGAGATCCCAGGGAGACGATTCCATACTATCCAAGGATCCTTTGGTTAAGTGTTATGCATTAGCGATGGAGATCGGCTTACCACTGGCATGAAATGCCGGATCATCTACCGGTGGGAAAAGTGCGGCTCAGGCGGACTTATCCCGAAACAAATACTCTCTGGAGATTTGAATACTCAGGACTGCGGGCGGAGGAGCATCACTGCTCCATTTTGATCTATGGAGCAGAGCCCTGCTCTCGGTGACGGAAGTACATTTCAGTGCTTTTAAATTCTTTTTGCAGAAATTTTTACCTTCTAAACTTCTCGATTCACATTATTGAATGATCATCGATACTGGCTAGAAATGTATTGATACGATGCGAGATACATTGGTTTGTCAGTCTGATACTATGTAAAAACTAACGATGTCGGGAACTTGGTGGAACGCCTAATGCTACACTTTGGCGCCGTATTACTGCTCCACCATCGTACATTAGTGCGTCCGTCCACTGTCCCGAGGCCAAGATTTGCGAATCTTGGATCATTCTCATTTTCTACCGCCACCATCTCCACCTAGACAATGATGGGTGCCACTATCTCTCGAGCGTGGCTTGAAAGGTTAGAAAGGAATCTCGAGGAGTCTCCATTGCGACATGGCGGCACTAGCTCATCGTGCGAGGACTTTTATGAGCTCACGGACCACTTTTAAACATATAGATCTCTTAACTTGAAACTCGAGCTCTTAGTGGGTTTACAAACAATAAAAAGTCGTCTTTGACTTATGCTCATATAACTGGCGAAATTGCCGAGTAATAAAGTTTTGGATAAGATCCTGCGTATCTTATCTCGAAACTGACTCATGGATAATGCTTTGACAATATCAAAAGTATCATCACATTCATAATATTCTTGAGAATGACGAATGAAACTCTTCTATTATGATTAACTTATGATCTCCATTCACATGATCAAAACATGGACGATGCTCGAAACATCTTTGAAACTTACAGAGATAGATAAGACTTCAAAATAGACTACGGACTTGAAACTTGATCTCTGGACTCTGTCTTCTTCTTTGGATATTCGTTCCCTTTGGATGTAGTTCTCTCTTGTATTCCAAGTGTAGTGAGTGAAATGAAAAGAGTCTTATTTATAGACTTCTTCAAGCTTTTCACAGGCCGGATGAGCCGGAAGCAGGGAAGCCAGGAGAAAGAAGTAGCAGGTTAGATTCCCAGCGGCCATGACCAAGCGGTGATGGTCTGACCCACTCACGGGAGTAATTATTAAAGGAATGGACCCACCACGCAGAAGCCTTGAAGATAGAGCGAATCTTATCCAAAACTTTTGATTAATGGCATGAAGTGGGCTGCCGTGTGATGGCCGGTAGCAGGCAGCTAACCTAAAGCAAGCCCACTAAGAGGAATCTAAGGACTATCGAATGTGGTGATGGTCGGGAGCATCATTGTCCTCGTCGGATGAGCTAGTCTTTCATGCCATGTGGAGCTTCCTCGAGATTCCTTTCTAGTCTTTCGAGCCACGTCCTAGAGATAGTGGCAGTCCCATCATTATGCAGGTTGGAGATGATGGCGTGTAGGAAATAGATAATGATCGAGATTAAAATCTTGGCACAGGACAGTGGACGGACGACCATCGTATGGTGTAGCAGAATACGGCGCCAAAGAGTAGCATTAGGGCGTTCCGCCAAGTTCACGACAACTTTGTTAGTTTTACATAGTATTGTACCTTGACAAACCAAGGTATCTTGCATTGTATCAATACATTTCTAGGCATGTATCGGGATGAACATTCAATAGCGGTGAATCGAGAAAGTTTAGAAGGTAAAAATTTACAAAAAAAGAATTTAAAAAAATTTGAAATGTACTTCTACTGTCACGCAGGAAGCGAGGGCTCTGTTCCATAGATCAAAATGGAGCGGATGCTCCTCTGTCCAGTCACAGAGTATTCAAACCTCCATAATGTATTTGTTAATAAGTAAGTGCTCAGTCGCGATCCTTGGCGGGAGGTGATCGGCATTTGGCAGTGTAAGGCGATCTCCATTGCAATCACGAACAACATTAACCAAAGGATCTGAATAGTATGGGCTGTCTCACAGGATTCTACGGATCAAAAGTCGCATTGATATCGGACATAGCATTCCATTACTGAGATATAATCCACAGAATAAGAATATCTTGTGCTTCTCTGGACATATTATCATTATTGACTTGCGGCGAGTCAATTTGTCTTTTCTGATTCTGTAGTCCCATATAGTGCACTTGAGGTTCATGTATCACTTGAGTGACATTCTGACTTTAGAAACATTCGGTTCTCATTGTGAAAATCTGCTTTAGAGCATTGGATTTTCCAGAATATGTTCAACGAGTGAAGTCAAAGTTATCGAACCATAAACCCCATCGCTGGAGTCTATTGAATGCAGATTTGTTAGCAGGATCACCACCATTTAATCTTTTTAAAATCTTTCAAATCTGATCTTAATATGAAAGATTCATTTTGGACAAAAAACAGAAAGGCTTTTATGGCCTTTTTGGCGGCTAACAATTCTTTTTGAGAGGAATGATAATTTACCTCTGAACCTTGGAATGCACCTGATGCATATCTGCATACCTTTTCTTTGTTATTACGAGTTTTCTCCTTTAACACTTTGCTCCCCCAAAACTGGTCACTGGCATCGCATTGATGATCTTCATGCAGGGCACAGGGAGAGACATTGGAGGAAGATCAAGAACTTGCTTCTTGATCCTCATCTTGCTGCTTGTCATATCATGGCTCAAAGCAGGAGCATTCTTCTTAAGGCGCTTGTTCGACCGATATTGCATCGGCGTGATGATTTCATATAAAAACCAGCTATGTAATTTACCACGACTAAGAACCTTTGTAACTGCTGCTTGTCGAGGATTTCATCGGGGAAGTGCGGATCTTCGGCAAACATGTTTTTGCATTTACATGCATCAGAACTAATTCTTATTCCCAAAAAATCAATATCTTCCTTAAAAACTTCAATTTTTGAAGGAGAAAGACATATTCCATTTTTATAGACAACTTCATAAAATCTTTCTAAATGCTCAACATGCTCCTTAGGTGATTTTGAAAATATTAAAATATCATCTATATAGATGATCAAAAAATCAGCTAACTCACCAAAAATCTTGTCCATGATCTTCTGAAAGATGGACGGAGCTGTCTTGAAGCCAAATGGAAGAACTTTCCATTCGTATTGTCCTCCTGGAACAATAAAAGCTGTCTTGTATCTTCAGGAAGTAGGAAGATTTGCCAAAAACCGCTCTTCAGATCAAACTTGCTGTAGACTTTTGATCCTTTGATTCTGCTGAGTAGATCATCCTTGGCAGGTATAGGATGCTTTGAGCAGGTCATGATGAATTTGTTTAGTGGTTTATAATCAACCACTAACCTTTTCTTATTTCTTAGTTGCTCACTCCTTTTATTGACATAAAAGGCTGCGCATGACCATGGCGAGCTTGATTCTTGAATAAAGCCACCTTTGAGTAGCTTTTGAATTTCTTCATGGCACTCTTTGCGCTCGGATGGAGGCATTCCTACGTGATGTGCCTTGAATTTTGGAACAATCTCCTTTCATACCATGCATCTTTGATTAGTTGGAGATTTAAAGAAGCAACTATGCTTCATTACATGAGCAAAAAAAGCATGAGGGTTATCACTGCGGATATTTTAACTTTATCTTGGTAATAATTTCCTCGATGCTTTATCGACAAATGTATGGATTTATGAATCCATACATTTGTTCCTTTACCTTTTTCTTTTACGGTAAGTCTTATAGTTTGAAATGAGTACCTTCTTGGATCTTGACGGGAGGGTCGAAATAAGGATATATGATCCTTAGATATCTTGAAAGTATGACATTTTTGCAAAAAATCCACTCTATGAAACAATCATAATGTTCCATGTTATCTTTGATAGAATTCTATATCCATGGAAATTCCTTGATATTAATGAGAACTTTAGCCATTGCCTTGCAATTACTTCCCTTTTATCAAACGATTTTAGTCTTTGGTCTTATCCCGTGATCACGAAGGATAGCATTTTCTCTTAGCAAACTAATCTGGCACGTTATCGACCATAGCATCTAATATGTATGGTTTGATATTAGGAATGCGAGATAGTAATTGCGATAAATGGATTTTAGAGTACAATTAGTAACATACGCCTCTGCATGGTCTTTTCCTTGTCTTTGCAGTATGTCTTTGATATGTATCTTCAAACTTTCTTGAGAATTCTTTTTCTCTTTCTCTTCTTACTACGAAAGTCGGTATACTCTTACGTGGCGTTTCTTATAACCTTTTCCAGCGATTCAAGTCTGCTTTTTCTCCATCTTACGTATACCTCAGTGGAGAAATTTGGATCATTTGATGATTACTGCGATTTAATTTCTTGTATTTGCTCTTGAGAAAATAAAAATTGAAATGTTCTTTGAGGATGAACATTACCTCGTCCTCTGCCTCTCCATGGACTGCTCTTCCCCAGGTGGGAATGCATGCTCTGTCGACACGTTCTTTGATGCGGAGGTCTAATTGGAAAGGAGCTCAAAAAGGCTCATCAGGTTTGGAACTCTTGTTCGAACTTGCTCTTGCGTTAAGTGCCTTTCTGCTTGCTTGCACTGATGTAGCGGTCTGCGTCTCTCGAGGCTTTTTGCTCGGTGACATTTCTTCTTTGTGTCCCATGGGAGACAGTGTCGTATTCACTACGAAAGCATTAATTTCTTTCTTAATAACTACTGCTGCTTGGGAGGAATCATTGGATGAGCAAAATTAGACACCATATTAATAGTAAAATTAGCGAATGAAGGTAGGGTGTCGTATCCACTATCATCTGAGCTCGTCACTTGATTACGATATCTGTGTCAATTACCTTTATTCTCCTTAGTGATACATAAGAAATGTCGGATGAAAAACTATCTGAATCGAATCTTAAGGCATAATTTTAACCATCTGTGCCTCGTGGATAAAGCATTGACCTTAGCTTTACCCTTTCCACGATTCTCTGTGGGCACTTATTTGCATAGTGCTCACTTTGCATATATAACACGTGGGAACTTAAACCTTACGTGTTTCACTATGTCTTGAACTTTCTGAACTTGAACTTCTTTTTGGGGGTACATCTGAAAGAATCTTTAAATTTTGATCTTTTGAATTTTTATATTTCTTTCTCTTTCTATACACATCCTCCCCCTTTGAAAAAGAGCAATCTTTGCAAGAAGATTTGCGCTTTGTGAGGAGAGATTTCCAAATCTGGACAACGAATGGTTGAGTCGTCTTGCTCACGCAAGCGATTACAAAGCTCTCTACGATGCTTGGCGCTTCTGCGCTCCCATTTATCTTTACTGACTTGGCATTTGTCGATCGAATGTCGATTGATCGCGCGAAAAACTTAACTTCAGTGATACGAGGCCATGCATAGCCTTATGCTTGTCTTGAGCGAAAAGTGCGGAGGAAAGGATTGATGTATGCGAGGCGCGTAGTCTCATCATTAATATTCACGAAGCATGTCTGATTCTGCGCAAAACATTGATATTCCTTTACTCTAGTCATATCACACGCGCCTAGCTCAGAAACATTGTTGTGTTAAATCATTTTATCGTCATCAATATTCTGTGAATTCTTTGATGGCTAACTTTCTTTTGTAAGAAATGTGTATAGCATAACTTGTAGGATAAACTTAACTTTATTTGGGAGTAAATCCCACCATTCTTGAAAATTCTACAAAACCATTAGCTATAGTAGCGGTTTATATTTAGGATGTACTGCCATAAGTTTCCATTTGTGTATTTGACCCCATCAATCATTTATGAACAATTTCTAACTTTTATTTGAAAGCTTTAACATTAATTTATAGAAGTTGGGTTGTAGGTGCGAATCTGTTGTGCAGAGGCACACTGTAAGCATTACGCAGGTGTGTCCCAGGATCAGAAGGATCTGTGACATCATAGTCTCATCAAAGCGTGGAGACTCATCTTGTGGAGGCTTATCTTAAAAAAGCATATTTATATTAACTTGTCTTTGAAGAACAAGGCTTGTATTCCTCAAGTATTTCTTTGTGAGGTTGCCTAGTAGAAGTTCTTGCCATTTCTGTGACATCGAGACCGTGGCTGCTTTTGACCAATCACGCCCGGTGGAGCAAAACTTTTACTATCTATTATTTGTAACTTAGGAAGAATTTTAGGAATTTCTTCAAGTCAGACATTCACAGAATCTCGTCAATCTTACATGAGTTTTTCGTGTCTCATGTAGATGAGAGACACTTGATTCAACTAATTCATGTGTATGAGACAATTGTGAAGCAATAGAACTTTTAATCTTGTAGTATGATCTCTTTAGAAATTTGCTGCACTAAATCGGTTATTTTTTGAGAAATAAACACGGAAGCTCTGTAAAACAATTACTGTGATTATGTTGAACCAATGTTTATAACTCTTTTAAAAGCCGAGACTTATCAAAGTATCATTTCTATTATTAATCTTTTAGTGCTCATGTGGAATCACCATTTTACGGTTATAGCACTTTAAAACTTTTAAGGAATATTTTTACAGAATTTGAACTAACTTATCATCATGTGAACTTTTTCTTGTTTTATTTGTCCGTTTAACATTTTGAGCTTTCGGATGGCTCGATTTGTCTATCATTTGCTCGTTGATACCCAGAAAAGCTACGCTTTTGGGCTTTGATCGGGAGATCTTAGCTCATGGGGATCAGTGGGCAAAGATTAGTGTCTGCTCTTAGAAGCCATATTAATTGTTGGGCCATTAGTAGGTGCATATTTACGGTGACCAAAACACTGTGATCGAACACCACAAAAAATCCGTTGACGGATCATGCACTAATGAATTATGAAGCTACGAAAATGTTTTTTCTTTGTTTGGCTCTGAGAACCATGTATTAGAACTTTCACCTACTGTGAAGTATGAAGAATTTGAGGACACGAAATTCTTACGACAACAGACCTTTTCTTGCAGCGGTCGATCTTTGGAATTACTCGCGAAGCTTAGAGTGGCGTTATTAACTATTTTTGTGTATTTCTTTGTGGCATTTTGTCTTGGCTTGGAAGACTGGACAAACTTTTTAGACAAGGTCCATTCTTTTGGAACCTTTATATCGAGATCAGGGATATCAACTGCAGTCGATTTTATTTCTCTCTAAATTGGCATGTGTCGCATGCTGCTTTAGCCTTTTGATATCTCGTCTTGGCCAATGGATACATGGTATTCCTTACCAATCATATATGACTTTATAATGAATTGCTTGAGAGCGAGGCGAGATCTCGATGTTGTGGACCGAGGTGGTTCTTAAGTGTAATTTTAACACATCTTTGCATAATAAATCATCTTTTGTGAGAGAAACTGGATAATTAGGATAGACTTGAAAGAGATGGGCCATTATGAAGCCTGTTTGGATGGGCTGCTTCAGAGAGAAATCGCCAGAGTGAAATTGTCGAATCGAGGTCCATAAGACAACGAGAGAATAGGCGTTGAGGCCACGGCGAAGCAATGGAGTGATCTTTGTTTGCACAACAAGCGTGGGCAAGCTTGTAGGTAGTAGGCGGCGACTTTAGACTCTTGTGCTCTGCTTTATCTATCGATGGGATGTTATCTTTCGCGATTATTGAGTGCAGGAGGCACGAATCCGAGACTCTCTAGTTTTAAAAAGCTGTAGGCGCTATGAAATGAAATTTACTTATTTTGGAATAAACGTTATATGAGCACATGGGTAACTTCCCTTGAGTTCGGTGTGGGACTTGACTCATCTCTTATATCAATATCAAGAATTCTTGAAAAACTTGAGAAAGGTTGATCGAGATCACGATCATCATTGTCATGAAGAAGTTTCTTTTAAGCCCATTTGGCCATTTGGTGATGCTTGGACAAGCGAGGAAGCGAAAAGATTAAACAAGCGTCGGAATCCCTATCAGCTGCGCTTTGACACGGCGTGCTTTACTTATAGGGACTCACACCCGATTAATCACTGTATTTGTTCTTATATAAACTTGTCATCATGAGATGGCGATTCTGAGATCATGAAACATACAGAAACACTTGAATCAAAGCAGATAACCTACGAAATATATATGTCCTAAGATCTTTTCTTTCGGCTCACGAATATGTATGGTCTACAGATCTTTTACTTCAAGCTCTGATATGTATGGGACCGTCATATCAGAGATAAAATCTTGAGACCAAATACATGTTTAGGCGAAGTAAAGATCTTAGGACATATATATTTCGAGAGGTTATACTGTTTTGATTTGAAGTGTTTGAAGTGTTTAAATGATCTATAGCTTGCCATGCTGCGATGACAGACATTTATATGCCAACAAATGCGAGATTAGTGTGTGTCCGTAAATCAAACCAAGTGGCCGTGTGTTGCAGCGATGTACGAAGAATTCAGCGTTTGTTTAATCTTTGGCTTCACTAACTGTGTCAATCTGCGATCAAAATAACGAAATGATCGAAAAAGCTTCTTACGTTGCGGATGATGATGGGAATCTGACTCGGCACTTTCGAAGTTTTACCGATAATTCGGATATTGATATGAGTAGATGAATCACATCATGAGTGAAGATGCGAAAAATCATATAATGAAGTATTCAAAATAAGTAAATTTCGTTTGTTGCGTCTGCAGGCTTTTAAAACTTAGAGGAGTGATTCGGTTAGAATGATGTGTAATGATATAACATCCGTTGATAGATAAGCGAATATTAAAAGTCTACAAGCGTCGATCTACTGCAGGCCTTGCCCGTGTTGGTGTGTGCAAAATAGGCGTCACTCATTGTTTCGTCGGTAATGCCAACCTTTCCCATTCTTGTTGTATGCTATGGACGCCGGTTTGATAATTCAGTTCTCTTATGCTGACCGATCGGCAGTCGGTTACCATGTGCCGATATCTTTGAAGTCTATCACAATTATCGATTTCTCCATGAAATGATTTATTACAAGATGTCATTAAGAAATTATCCCAGCTTTCTTCTTTGGGCGAATATGCGATCGAGGATCTTGCCTCTCATGATTCATTATAAAATCATATATAGATTGGTGAATACCATATGTCAAGGCCGTCAGCGTGCATATCAAAAACGGCGGACAGCGTGGTGACATGCTGAATTTAGAAGTCGAAAAATTGACCGAGAGTTGATATCACGATGCGATATAAGGTTAAAGAATGGACGCTGTCAAAAAGTTTGTCCAGATCTTAAGGCCAAGATTAGAAAATGCGCGGTGATGAAAAATAAGAATAACGTCACTCAAGTTTAGGGAGTAATTAGGCATTGATGCATCGAAAAGTGCATCATGGGAAGTGATTACGTGTAATGCTCAATCTTCATCTTCACGGTAGGTGAAAGTTACAGCTGCGGCTTTGTAAGTAAAAACAAAAAAGCATTCTTTGCAGTCATAATTCATTAGTGCGTGATCAACGTCATGCCCATTTTGTGGTGTTGAAGGCTTGTGAGAAGTTGGTCGGTCAGAAATATGCACCTCTTAATGGCACAATTAATATGGCCAAAGCCGAAATCTTTCTGTCGTGAATCCGTGAGTTAGTATCTCACGATCGAAGCGAAGCGGTTTTGGTATCGGCGAGTAGTTGATAGGCAAATTGAGCCATCTGAAAGCTTCAAAAATGTTAAATTGGACGAAATAAATACGATAAAAGGCTGTGTGTATGAAGTTAGTTCAAATTCGAAAAAATTGCTTCGCTTAGAAAAAAGTGTTAAAAGTTAGAAGCTTCGAAAAAAATGGTGATTCTGAGGCAGTCTAAAAGTATTGAATAATAGAGTTGATCTGCTTGATAAATCGATTAAAAGAGTAGAAACATTAGTTCGGCATATATCGCGAGAATTGTTTACGGAGGCTTCAAAAACCTATTTCCAAAAAAATAAGCGATTTGGTGCAGAAACTCACAGTAGATCATACTACTTAGGTATTAAAAGTTACATTAACTTGCCGCAAATTATGCCATACACATGATTTAGTTGAATCGAGTGTCTACCATCTACGTGAGGACGATGAAAAAAGCTCATCGGAAGATTGATGAGATTAGAGAATGTCAGCGGAAAAAATTCTAAAATTAACACAAGTTCGAATAATAGATAGAAAAGTTTACATTGCGCTGAAGGTGATTGGTCAAAAGCATTTCATGGTGCGATGTTATTGAGAAATGGCAAGAACATCTCTAAGCGGCAGCCATGAGGAAATCTTGAGGAATCTGGCTGCATGTTCTTGAGGCGAAGAATATAAATATCTTAAGATAGAAGCTCCTCATGATGAGTCTCCGAGTTTGATGAGACTATGATGTCGTGAATCATGCGGATCACGGACACGATCGAGAAACGATTCTGAGTGCTCGAGCAATTAGAATTGACCACTGACCCAACTACATAAGTTAGAATGTAAGCGAAGTTTAAAATAAAAGAAATTGTTAATAGTATGATTGGTTGGGGTAATATGAAATGGAAACATATGGCGAGACATCACAAAAATATCATTTGCTTCTGATAGCAAATGGTTTTGTAGGAATTTTAAAGGAATGGTGGGATTTACTCACGAAATAAAGAAAGCCGTCCTCTGGCGAGGCTATCTGACCTTACAGCGATCGTGAAAAGAATTCATTGGTAATATTGATGACGATAAAATGATGAACAAGACATATTTCTTGAAGGCTTAAAGGCGCATACATGTGATATGGCATTAGAGTAAAGGAATATCGATGTTTTATGCGGCTATTACGGTTCGAAATATTAATGATGAGACTATGCGTCTCAGATACATTGAATCGCTTCCTCCGTGCTTTCTTCTTCGTCTGAAAAGCTGTATCGTGGCCTCAGGAAGCAGGCAGGAGTTAAAGCTTTGGCGCGATCGTCAGTTATTGATCGAGACAATGCTTAGCATGTAAAGATAAATGGGAGGCGCCTAACAAGCTTTCAGCTTGTCAGAGAGGCAGAAGTCTTGTTTTTTTGTGGCGATGCTTGCTTGAGACCATTTGGTTGTCAGGATTTGGAAATTTCTCTCACGGCCGCAAATCTTATTGCTGCAGATTGCTCTTTTTGAAGGGGAGGATGTGTATAGAAAGAGAAATAAATATAAAAAAATTGAAAATCAAGATTCAAAGATTCTTTTAGGCAGCCAAAAAAAAGAAATTCAAGTTGAAAAGTTTAAGCACATAGGAAGCATAAGAGTTGAAGCCCACATGCTACATATGTAAAGGTGAACATTATGCGAATAAGTGTCCCAAGCAGAGACATGAGAGAAGTTAAAGCTAAGGTCGATCTTTTTATTAGTCGGAGGCATAGATGAAGAAAATTATGTCTTAATATCTCGATTCGGATAGTTTTTCATCGACATTTAACATATGTATCACTTGAAGGAAAAAGGTCTGATATGATCTGATGGAAGTATCGAGAATCAGTGGCGATTCGGATGATAGTGGTTACGACACCTACCTTCTTTTGCAAATTTGATATTAATATGGTGTCAATTTCTTCTCATCCAATGATTCCTCCCGGTGCTGAGTTATTAAAGCGGCTTGAGATGCTTTCAAAGTGAATATGATAATTGTCCCCATCAGCAGGGACACAAAGCAGAAAAGATGTCACTTTGGCCAGCTCGAGAGATGCGGACCGCTTCATCGAGTGACAAGCGAGCGGGGCCCAGAATGCGAGAAGCGAGGCTGAGCAAGAGTTCCAGGCTGATGAGCCTTTTGAGCCCTTTCCCAGTTAGACCTCCGCACGCCAAAGAACGTGTCGAGGCAGAGGCAGATTCACAGGGAAGGCGAGTCCATGGAGAGGCGAAGGCGAGTAATGTTCATCCTCCAAGAACATTTTCATTTTGTTTCACGAAATGCGAGAATCGGAATCATCCGAATGATCCGGCCTCCGTTGAGGTATACGAGAAGATGGAGAAAAAGCAGACTTGAACTGCTTGAAAAGGTTATAGCAGACGCCACAGAAGAGTATACCAGACTTCTTGCAGAAGAAGAAAGAAAAGAATTCTGAAGAAAGTTTGGAAGATACATATCAGCACATTGCAGCCCAAGGAAAAGAACATGCAGAGGTATGTACAGTTAGCTGTACCCAAAATCCATTTATTGCAATTACCATCTGCATTCCTAATATCAAACCATACATATTAGATGCTATGGTTGATAAGAATCTTGAATTAGTTTCTTCAGAAAATCTTATCCTTGATTTCTTTGGGATAAGATAAGAAAGCCACTAAAATCAGGTTTGATAAAAGGGAAGTAATTTGCAAGGCAATGGCTAAAGTTCTCATTAATATTGAAGGAATTTCCATGGATATAGAATTCTATCAGCATAACATGGAACATTATGATTGTTTGTTAGGAGTGGATTTTTGCAAAAATGTCATACTTTCAGTATATCTAAGGATCACATATTCTTATTTGACCTTCCTGTCAAGATCCCAAGAAGGTACTCATTTCAGTCTATAGTACCTCTACCAGAAAAGAAAAAGGCAGTGAACAATGTATGGATTCATAAATCCATAGCTACTTGTCAGACAAGCATTGAGAAATTATTACAAGATAAAGAAAAATATCTGCGGTGATAACCTCATGCTTTTGTTCATAGAATGAAGCATGGTTCTTATTTAAATCTCCAAAATAATCAAAGATGCGAAGGAAAGGAGATTGTTCCAAAATTGAGGCACATCACGAGGAATGCCTCCATCGAGCCTTGAGAGTGCCATGAAGAAATTCAAAAGCTTCTCAAAGGTGGCTTTATTCAGAATCAAGCTCGCCGTGGTCATGCGCGACTTTTATGTCAATAAAGAGGAGTGAGCAACTAAGAAATAAGAAAAGGTTAGTGGTTGATTATAAACCACTAAACAAATTCATTGCACGATTCGGCATCCTATACCCACGAGGATGATCTACTCGGCGAGATCGAAGGATCGAAAGTCTCTGACAAGTTTGATCGAAGAGCGGTTTTTGGCAAATCTTCCTACTTCCTCGAAGATACATCTGAGACAACTTTTTATTGTTCTGGAGGACAATACGAATGGAAGGTTCTTCCATTTGGTTTGAAAACACTCAGTCCATCTTTCGAGAAGATCATGGACAAGATTTTTGGTGAGTTAGTGATTTTCTCGATCATCTATATATAGATGATATCTTAATATTTTCAAAATCACCAAAGGAGCATGTTGAGCACTTAGAAAAATTTTATGAAGTTGTCCATAAAAATGGTATATCATCTCCTTCAAAGATTGAAGTTTTTAAGGAAGATATTGATTTTTGGGAATAAGAATTAGTTACTGGATGCGTAGAAATGCAAAAACATGTTGTCGTGAGATCCGAATTTCCTGATGAAATAATTTTATGAAGTTGTCTATAAAAATGGTATATCATCTTTATCTCCTTGAAAGATTGAAGTTTTTAAGGAAGATATTGATTTTTGGGAATAAATTAGTTACGGATGCATAGAAATGCAAAAACATGTTGTCGTATATGAATCAGTAATTTCCCTGATGAAATCCTTGAGCAATAAAGCGCGATTACGAAAGGTTCTTAGGTAGTGAAATTACATAGTGGTTTTTATATGAACATTCTTTTGCCGAATATTCTTTGAATATTCAAGCGCCTTAAGAAGAATGCTTGTTTGGAGCCATGAAATGACAGTGCGGTCTGAGGATCGAAGCAAGTTCTTAATCTCCTCGATGTCTCTCCCGAGGCTCGGGCATGAAGATCATTGAATGCGATGTCGAGTGACCGATTTTGGGGCTTGATGTTAAAGAAAAAAGCTTCAGAATAACGGTGAAAAGGTATGCGGATATGCATCGGAGTGCATTCAAGTTCGAGAGGTAAATTATCATTCCTCTCAAAAAGAATTGTTAGCGCCAAAAAGGCCATAAAAGCCTTTACTGTTTTTTGTCAAAATGAATCTTTCATATTAAGATCAGTTTGAAAGATTTGAGAGAAAAAGATTAAATGGTGGTGATCCTAACTAACAAATCTGCATTGAATAGACTCGGTGATGGGGTTTATGGTTCGATAACTTTGACTTCAACTTTGTTGAGCACATTCTTTGGAAAATCCAATGCTCTTACTTGATTTTGCCGAAGCAGAGAACTTAATTCTTCTAAGGTTGTGAATGTAGCAAATAGTACATGAACCTCAAGGCACTTATATGGGACTACGAGGCCCATGTAAGAGACAAATTGACTCTCTGCAAGTCAATAATGATAATATGTCCAAAGATGCACAAGTATTCTTATTATCGAGGACTATATATCGATTGCGAGTATCTTATGTCGGACATTGAATCTGTCCGTCTATTTGACCCAGAGAGATCCCGGAAGCAGAGTTCCATACTATCCAGGATCCTTTGGTTAAGTGTTGTCTGCATTGGCAATGGAGATCAGCTTACACTGTTGAAATGCCAGATCATCTACCAGTAGAAGGACTGCGGCTCAGGCAGCTTATCCCAAGAACAAATACTCTCTGGAGATTTGAATACTCCAGACTCTGGACAGAGGAGCATCCGCTCCATTTTGATCTATGGAACAGAGCCCCTGCTCTCGGTGACAGGAAGTACATTTCAAATTCTTTTAAATTCTTTTTGCAGAAATTTTTACCTTAAAACTTTACGATTCACGCATTATTGAATGTTCATCACGATCTGACTAGAAATGTATTGATCTGATGCACAAAGATACCTTGGTTTGTCAAGGTACAATACTATGTAAAAACTAACAGTGTCAGGAACTTGGTGGAACGCCCTAATGCTACACTTTGGCGCCGTATTCTGCTCCACCATACAATGATGAGTGTCCCCGTCCACACATCCCGACCAAGATTTGCGAATCTTGGATCATTATCTGTTTCCTACACGCCATCATCTCCGGCTGAGACAATGATGGGGCCCCACTATCTCTCGAGCGTGGCTTGAAAGGTTAGAAAGGAATCTCGAGGAGCCTCGGTGCGACATGACACACTAGCTCATCGGCGAGAGGACAATGATGCTCTGGACCATCAGTCACTTTTGATAGTCCTTAGATTCCTGTTAGTGGGTTTGCTTTAGGTTAGTGCGTCTTTGTTTGTCGGCCATCACGGCAGGCCTGTTGCCGTTTGTCAATAAAGTTTTTGATAAGATTCGATCTTATCTTAGTCGGTGCGTGGTGGGTCCATTCCCTTTAATAATTACTCCCGTGAGTGGGTTGTACTCATAATGTCTGATCAGTCTGTGGGAATCTAACCGGTTACTCCTTTCTCCGGTTTCCCGTTTCCGGTTCATCCGGTTCCAGGTGAAAAGCTTTGAAAGAAGTCTATAAATAGGACTCTTTCATTTCATTCACTACACTTGGAATTGGCGAGAGAACTACATCGAAGGGAGCGAATATCGAAAGAAGAAGGCAGAGTCAGTTGAAGTTTTGAAGTCCAGTCTGTTTTGAAGTCTTATCTATCTTGTAAGTTTCGGTATGTTTGATCTTTGTCCATGTTTTGATCACTTTGTGAATGGTGATCATAAGTTAATCATAATAGAAAAGTTTCATTCGTTTGAAGAATATTATGAATGTGATGATGTATTTGATATTGTTGTAAGCATAGTTCATGAGTTGTTTGGAGATCAGGATATTGTATCTTGTTTATGTTTACTCTGTAATCTAGTTTGAGAGTTATATGAGCATAAGTCTCGCGTATCGAGTTTTTGTTGTTTAGAATTGGTATCGAGCTTGGAGTTTTTGTTGTTTTAGAATTGGTATCGAGCTTGGAGTTTCATCTGTTTTAGAAATGGTATCGAGATCTATATGTTTAAAATTGGTATCTGCACACTACATATTTGTTGGGCAATATTGGAGTTGGATGTTGTTGTTTTGAACATGTTCGCGAATGAAATGTACTTGCACCTCAATGTGTTTGGTGCGCTCATGAAAAATTGGATTCCAAACAAGTTTTACTACTCCTTCATTATCAACATGTAGGATAGTTGGATCTTTATGTGGTATTCCCAATCCTTCAAGTATACGTCGAGCCATATCGCTTCACAGACAGCTCCACCTGCTGCACGATATTCTAATTCTGTGGAGGACCTTGAAACACAAGTCTGCTTCTTACTCCCCCATGATATCGGTCCAAATCCCAAAAAGAATACAAATCTTGAAGTGGATTTCCTATCATCTATGTTTCTGCATGATCTAAATCTGAATATCATGTCAAGAAGAAGTTATTGTTCTTCTTGTATTCTAGGCCATAGTCCATAGTTCCTCTAATGTATCTCAGTATCTATTTTGTTGCTTTCCATTGAGAAACCCTTGGTTCTTGCATGAACCGTGAAAGATAGCTGATTGCATAGCTGATATCCGACCTAGTGTAAGTCAAGTAGATGAGACTCCCAATCAACTGCTGATAGAGAGTTGCATTTACTTGTGGTGATGGATCTATTTGAGACAATTGAAGTCTTGTCTCCATAGGTGTGGCAATTGGCTTACAATCCATCATATTGAATTTCTCGAGCGTTGTCTTGGCGTATTTTAATTGTGATACAAAGATATGTTTTTTTCTTTGCCAAACTTCAACTCCAGAGACAATAATGCATAGCCCGAAATCGGTCATGTCGAATGATCATGTTAGATCTTTCTTTGTTGACTCAATCATCCTCATTGATCCTCCAGTGATGACTAGATCATCGACATATACTACAACGATCACTATCTCCCCCTTGTTTTTTGAGATAGAGATTAGGATTGTATGGACTCCTGTTGAATCCATGTTGAATGAGATGCTCATTGATTTTAATGTACCATGCCCTGAGAGACTACTTTAAACCGTATAGTGATTTTATGAGTATACATACCTTTTCCTCTTTACTTGGTATGACAAAACCTTTTGGTTGAGTCATGTAAACTTCTTCTTGTAAATCTCCATTAAGAAAGACACTTTTCACATCCATTTGGTGTATTTTCCAACCAAATTGTGCAGCTAGAGAAAAATTAACCTGAAAGTTTTTATCTTAGATGTGGGAGAATAAGTCTCATAATCAATGCCTTCTTTTTGAGCATATCCCTTAAAGAACTAGTCTAGCCTTGTGTTCATCAATCCTATCGTCTGCTTTGTACTTCGTTTTGAAGATCCATCTGCATTCAATCGGCTTTTTTCCTGGTGGAAGATCATGGAAAGGCTGCGGTCATGTATTATTTTTCATAAGTGACTTATATTCTCCATCCATAGCATCTTTCCAAGGTTTAGACTCTAGGGCTTCGAAGCGTGGATGGCTCGGTGGTTTCAAAACTTTACTCATTAAGGCCAAATTAACCTCATTTCGAGCCATACTGTGAGCCCTCATTCCGGTGGTAGATGTGTCGGGGACACTATTTAATTTTGCATCTCTCATCATACTTGTATACCATTTAGGAATGCTTTTAGTGGTTCCTATGGGTGGTTGAATTTCACCACCTTCCCCATCATCAAAGTGATTACCATCCTTTGTTTTCACTGTAGGGCTGATTTTTTCATCATGTGAGTGTATGGAAGGAGCATTTGCTGCTTTCTTCTCAAAGAACTCAACATCCCGACAAGTGTATACCCTTCTTGTTCTTGGATCCATAAGTCTGTAGCCAAGTGCTTCATCACTGTATCTTAAGAAGATACGTTTTTCTTATTTCAGATCAAGCTTAGTTCTTTGTTTCTTAGGAATGTGCATACTAGCTTTACATCCAAAAACTCTAAGGTGTGAAATAGATGGCTTATGCCCTGACCATGCTTCTTGTGGTGTTACTCCATCAAGAGCTGCAGTGGGAACTCTGTTTAGTAGATAGACTACCGTTTTAGCTGCTTCGGCCCAAAAAGTTTTTGATAAACCTGCATCGTCAATCATACATCACACCATATCCATGATAGTATGATAACACCATTTTATTGCGGTGTGTGATGAGGAGCCATTTGACGATGAATGCCATGTGTTTCCAAAAAATCGTTGAACTCATTGTTGGTGTATTCTACCCCTCGATCTGAGCGGAGTGTTTTGATTTTCCTACTAGACTCTATTTCAACAAGGGCTTTGAACTTCTTGAAAGTTTCAAAATCTTGGTCTTTTGTACGAAGACAGTATATCCACATTTTCCTTAAAAATCATAAACAAGGAGCATGAAATATTGAAACCACTGAGTGGCTAGGTCTCATTGGTCCGCAGTTTGGTATGCATCAAGTCAAGTTTTGCCTTTAGCCCGAAAATGTACTATGTTTGAATGGTGCTCTATGTTGTTTTCTATTAAACAATGTTGACATATATCTGTACCCTTTTTAGAGGTGGTAAACCCCTAACCATGTTGTATTGATGAAGTGTGTTAAGATAGCCAAAACTCACATGTCCAAGTCTTCGATGCCATAGTTGAGATGATGATGTATCCTTGGCTACAAGTGCTTGATCATTTCGTTGAACAAAATCCAACTGAAACATTCTTCCCACATTTGAAGCTTTTGCAACAATTTTCAAGCTTCGTGACTTATCTCAAATCAAGCACATCTTTTTACCGCCTTTACAATCAAAGTCAATTTTGAGATTGTGATCTAATAATTGACTCACGGATAACAATTTATTTGTTAAACTAGGGACATTAAGAACATCTGTAATTTTACAATTATGTTTCTCAAGTGGTAGTGAAATGGCACCAATTCCTTAAATACTATATGATGTATCATCACCCAAAGACACATGGTTTTTGTGGGTGTTTTACTCATTGTGAAGAACCAATCTTTCTTTCTGTCATGTGTCGAGTTGCACCCGAGTCAACATACCAAATTTGATTTGTAGAATTGGACTCTTTATTTGGTGTGCGAGAATACAAAGAAGTCATCATCAAATTGATCTTCCTGTTCGGCTACATTTCCTCGTTGAGTTGGTTTCTGCTTCCACTTTTGCTTATTTTGTCCTGTTTACTTTGTTGTTGGCCTGATTTTAATTGTTGGTTATCATTCTTCTTGCCACTTGATGATCCTTGTTGGAACGTGTTATACCAACAATTCTTTAACTCATGTCCTTTTCAACCACAAATAGGACATTTTTGTTGAGCCTTTTGGCCTTGTTGAGTGTTACCTTACTTTGGAGGCCGTTAACTAAACTTAGCCTGTTTTTACCTTTTTGATTTGAAGCAAATGCTTGCTCTTAAGTTTCACTAGTTAAGTGAATAACTTCCTCTTGTTGTAGCATTATCGTAATTGCTCAAAAGTTGTTTGACAAGTTATGTTTAACGTGGTCACAAAAATCCTATAAGTAGGAAGAGCTCTCAAAATTATAGGAACAAGTGATGTGTCAGTTACTTCTTGTTCCAAAACTTGAAGTGATGCACGCAAAGTTGTCACTCTTCTCAAAAACATTTCAACTTTCTCAGTTGGTTGTATTTTCAAGTTCAATAGTTGACTCTGGAGATGAAGTATTGTGTTCTTGTTTTTCGACTCATATATTGTTTTCAACTTGTCCCAAGATTCTTTTGTTGTTTTGGCCTCACGAATATGAGGTTGTACCTCATCTAAAACACTAAACAAGATTATTAATTTTGCTTTTTGATTTGCATGATCAAATGTAGCTTGTTGTGTAGCATATGTTGCAGATCTTGTTAATGTACCAGAAACTACGGGCCATATATTTTCAAATTCAAGTTGTGCAAATTTTTTGTTTTCCATGTTGGATAATTATCAGAATGTAGAAGTTGATGTGTTACCATCCTAGCTTAGCTCTCTTTTCTTGATAGTCTCACCCTAGTCTTATGGCATGCTCAAGCTCCACTTTGTCTTCTTAGGAGTAAGTTTGATCACCGACACCCTTCTCTAATTAGATTCTTCTACAAAGGTTCCCATTTGTATGTTCTTGTGTGTCAAGTTTGATCAACTTCTTTAGGCCTCTCCCCTATACTGTTCTTCCCCTGTTCTTAGGCTTGTCTGACTCATACAACATACATAATTAAAGGCAAACCTAACCATGCAATTCTGTACTCACCTGGTACAATTTACACATACTACAAACTCTAGGTTGATGATCATTTATGATCATATTAGTAAGTGCTAGCTCTTACATCCCTGAGTTTCTAGGGGACAAATTTCCTATCTTCCTGATATTACAACAAACAAAGACAAGTCTAGATAATCATCAGGGGATGAAAAACATATGAAATGTACAGGTAAGGTTGTTTCCTACAAAATACCTCCTTTTGAAGACTGAGACAAACCTTATTAGGTCTCCTAGAAGACTGTGAGCATGGTGCAGAAGGTTCCAGTGATATATTCAGGCTTATAATTGATGTAAGAAGGTTCAATAGGATGTTCCAACACTGTTACAATCACACTTGAATTTCTCCTCTTCTCAAACATCATGGTGAACCAGTGATTATATGCCTATCTCTCAGGGGTTTTATACAACACCTACTTGCCAGTGGTTTTAATCTCTGCAATTTGGGAGAGTGTTAGGTAATAATGAGAGCACAAATATTCCAAATTTTTAGAATTTTCCACCTTACCATTCATGAGATCAAGCGAGTCCTAGTTCATGGGCAGAAAACACAAAATCTAGCATACAAAACTCATACCGATGTTTCAAGACTTCAAAAAATTTCATTGGCCTTAGAATGGTCTCCTTCAGGTGTCCCAAGCATCACAGTGAGCTCCCAGGCTGAAAATTCATGACTGTCATCTCTTTGGCCTCGGTCTGTAAAGATTATCAATACATGCATAACAAGAAACATGTCAAACTTGCAACATACATCATCAAATCATTTCAAGCCTTCAATAATAGTTTATTCATATTTAACCATGTCTCCTACATCCTATCTCATCCTCTTACACGATGATACACATATATTATCCTATTCCTACTCAACTTTTCACAACCTCCTAAGACTCAACAACCATCTTAACCTAGAATAGTGATAGATATCACTCTAACACACCTAACAACTCGTACAAATACTTCTCCACATGATGAAATGGCCTCAAGTCCTTATTTAGCCTATATTCTTCCTTTACCTAGTCAAACTTACTCTCACAATTCTCTTATAAGCACATATTTACCTATGACAACATGTCAAGGTGATATTACAACACCAAAGATTATAAATAAGTTCTCATGACCTTCAAGGTCATTACATCCTCTTGAATGCTCTTATGATAGTGTTCTAAGCCTTCAATAGCTCTATACAATTCAAATTTCCATTTTGGCGGAAAATGAAAAACCCCCATCAAAACACCCAATTTTGAATTCTTGACCTACAAGATCACTTGAAAACATGAAATTGCCTTCTTTTCCATCTCCTAAAATTACTTGTTTGGTCTTGAGCCCATGCTCCTGCATCAGGTTACCACTCTTGAAGCATTTCATGGGCTCCTGCTCATGAGTTCTTGTCCTTCTTGCTGCTCCCTGATTTTATATGTTTCATCTTTCCCCCTTTCTTTTTCTTGATCTCAATGTTCTTCTTGATTTCATGGTCCCTTCTTGAATGATAAAAATTGTTTGCTTCTTTATGCTCTTCAAACAATCCATGATCCTTCTTGACAACTCTATTTTTGTTCTCCTTCCAGCCGTACCTGGTCATGTAACAAACATGTAAATAATATCACTTCTCCATCTTCCTTTTGGCTCCATATCCTTGCATGATTCCACTCTTTTGTGTTACTATTAGCTTCATAATATCTCCCCGACTGTTCATTCTCATCTCCCACTTGGCCTACTACTTCTGCATTCTTGTTCAAATATGAACCTTCCTTGTCTTTCTTGATCACTGTTTGAACTTCCTTTTTGCTTATCACTGGTTGTTCAATGTAAGGAAAGAGGCTCCATAGACTTCCTCTAATCTCTGATCTTGTATGGTTCTAGAAGTTTGTTGTCTGACTGTAGTTCCTTCTTCTTGACCTTTGTTTGCATTTAAGATATTACTGTCTTCTTTATTACCTTTGTCAAGACCCTCTCCTTCATTTACTAGATTTGCATTCATTTCTCTGTTTTCCTGATTGGACACTGGGCTTATTAGCTCTTTCTTGGACTTATCAACAAGTCTCTTAACCTGTCCTTGATCTGACACTTCTCTTTGAATCTTTTCAAGAAGGGTTTTGGAATGTATTTGTCCTATATCCTTGAAGGCAATTACCTTGTCCATGACTGAATTGTGCCAGATCATGCTACCTGTTGTAGTTGTTGAATAATCTTGTCAATACACAAAACAACAACTTTGAAGTTGCTTCCATATCTCTGCCTCATTAGTATTCCTGAGTTTTGTCCCTGGAGTATCTTTTTTTATCTGAGGTTTGTTTAGCCTTCTTGGCCTTTATCCAATATGTCCTACTCCAAGAAGAAAAGTTCCAGCAGCTGCTATTAAATCTTGCTTTATCATAGGTCTAGAAACTTGTCCTTGGTTGCTTAAATTCATCCATATGTTACTTATGTTAAGTATTTGTTGGTCTAAACCATTATACTTATCTTGGAGGTCAAATAAGAAAATGCATGAAAAATTACCTCCCAACTGATCATTTGGCGCCATTTCTTGAATGCTCCATCTTGTCATGGAATGAAGATCAACTAAATTTTGTTCTTTTCCAATACTGATTCATCCAACTTCATAAGAGCTTGACAGTCTCCATTGTTCCACTCTCCTTCTAATATGGACTGAGATGTTTTCTCTTTGCTTTTATCAACTTCTTATGTTGCTCCTGTTCTTCTTGTTATATCATCACACTTCCTTCAAAATGACATATGTTTATTGAAAAGACCAGTGCTCTACTATTTTGCTCAGGACTGTACATGGGCTGCTCCTTCATTTTGTCCCTGTATTTCTTTCTGACCTTCCTTCCTGGTATGTTTTGTATCCACAGGAACCTGCCTATGTTCTTGTTCACCTCCTTATCCGTCTTATCCTTAAATGGTCTTCCTACTGCTTGCTGATCTCTGTATTTGTTCTTGTATTGCTTCTCCATCAATGGAATCTTCTCACTTACTTCTTGAACATTGTTAAAAATAGATTCATAAAGCATGATGGTTTTCTCAACTTGCATTATTACACATTCCTTTTCACTTTCATACCTAGCCTCACTGTAAGCTTGCTTGACTTCATGGATGAAATGAAAGTCTTCTATACCAAAACTGAGTTTACTTTCACAAATGTATGAAACACCTTGGTCTTTGCTTGTCTTACCTTCATATATGACATTCTCCAAAAGTTGTATATCCTCTAACAGCTGCTCCATGCTTGTGTACACAAACTCAACTTTTGGTGCTTCTTCAATCAGCTGCCATGCTCATCTCTATTCATCTCCTTTACTCTTTCTTTGTCACTGTTCACAAGAGACTGAGATGTCTCTCTTCTTCACATCACATTCATTAAGA
Source organism: Taxus wallichiana var. yunnanensis (assembly GCA_018340775.1). Taxonomy (NCBI): domain Eukaryota; kingdom Viridiplantae; phylum Streptophyta; class Pinopsida; order Cupressales; family Taxaceae; genus Taxus; species Taxus wallichiana. The sequence continues at coordinate 255,733,992 of CM031241.1, read as the reverse complement.
CCTGGAAACATACATTCAAAAACATAGTTAGATTGAAAACTTTGAGCTTCCTTAGATTTTTCTTGTGCCATGGCTGCTTCTTCTTCACATTTCATCTTCTTCTTTTCATCTTCTATCAGCTGCACCTCTTCTTCTAACACATTGTTATCTGATTCTTGCTTATCTTCATCATTCTTTGAGCTATCAACTTGTACTACTGACTCAACTGCATTTCTCTTCAAGAGAGACTAGGAATGCCTCTATCACCTCCTCTTCCATCAAATGTTCTTTTCCTTCTTCTAGAACTGTACCATTCAATGTTGCTTGTCCATCATTGGACTGATCATCCTCCTTTACTATTATACCTGCATACCTGCATACAACCTCATTTGTTAGATCAAAATCCTGAGGCTCAACTGCCCATATGGAATTGCTTTACTTTGCTTCTCTTGTATTGTTCAAGTACTCTTTCATTGCCATCATCACTCTCCTGTGCTCCATTTTCTTGGAGTTATCCCTTCAAGGGTATCAAGGTGTGCTCAATCCTATCTTTTACAAACACATATGTATTCTTCTTCCCATTATGAGTTTCTTGCCTATCATATTGCCAAGGTCTTCCTAACAAGACATGACATACATCCATAGGTACAATATCACATGTTACCTTGTCCTTGTAGCTTCCTATCTTGAATTCAACCTGACATTGTTCATTTACCATCAACTGATGACCTTGTTGCACCCAAGACATCTTATATGGTGTGGGATGAGGAAATTTCTTTAGTTTCAACTTCTCTACCATCTCTGTAGACACCAAATTCTCAGTACTTCCACTATCAATAATCAAATCACAACATTTTCCTTGAGTTTTACATCTTGTTTTAAACAAATTCCTTCTTTGAGTGATAAAATTCATTACCTTGTTTTTTTTGGGTAGCATTCTTCTCATCAAAAGAGATTTACCTTCCTTGAACTCACCTCCATTAGACATGGTTCTCTTCCATTTCATAACTTTGTTAGGCTGGTTGCATGTTTTTAAAATAGAGGTCCTTGAAGTCCTGCAAGTCTAATCATAGATTCTTTCTTGGTCTTTTGTTCTTTCAAAACACCTATCTCCTCCATCATGCTTCTCTGTCCATCTTCTATATCCTCCAATTTCAAAAACAACTCTCTCATTATCACTTCATCAATTTTCTCTTCTAAGAATTTTCCTCCCTCTAAGATGCACCATCTTGTCTCTTCTTACATGCAATCACAACTTCTTTCAAGATTTCAATGGCTTGTGGGATCACTACTCCTCTTAAAATCTTCTAGACACCTGCATCCACATACTTACAATCTTCTTTTCCATCAACAAACTACATTAAAAATCTGGATCTTAACTTGTGCACAAGTGGTAATAGCTCTAATACCACAAATGATGTGTTACCATCCTAGCTCAGCTCTCTCTTCCCCGATAGTCTCACCCTAGTCTTATGGCATGCTCAAGATCCACTTTGTCTCTTCTTAGGAGTAAGTTTGATCACTGACACCCTTCTCTAATTAGATTCTTCAACAAAGGTTCCCTTTTGTATGTTCTTGTTTGTCAAGTTTGATCAACTTCTTTAGTGCCTCTCCCCTATACTGTTCTTGCCCTGTACTTAGGCTTGTCTGACTCATAAAACATACATATTTAAAGACAAACCTAACCATGCAAGTCTGTACTCACCTGGTACAATTTACACATACTACAAACCCTGGGTTGATGATCATTTATGATCATATTAGTAAATGCTAGCGCTTACATCCCTGAGTTTGGGGACAAATTTCCTATCTTCCTGATATTACAACAAACAAAGACAAGTCTAGATAATCATCAGGGGATGCAAAACATATGAAATGTACGGGTAGGGTTGTTTCCTACAAAATACCTCCTTTTGAAGACCAAGACAGACCTTATTAGGTCTCCTAGAAGACTGTGAGCATGCTGCAGAAGGTTCCAGTGATAGATTCAGGCTTATAATTCATGTAAGAAGGTTTAATAGGACGTTCCAACACTGTTACAATCACACTTGAATTTCTCCTCTTCTCAAACATCATGAAAAATCACTTTTATAACAGTGAACCAATGATTATATGCCTATCTCTCAGGGGTTTTATACAACACCTACTTGCCACTGGTTTTAATCTCAGCAATTTGGGACAATGTTAGATAACAATGGGAGCACAAAGATTCCAAAGATCAAGCGATCATGAGATCAAGCGAGCCCAGTTCATACCATACCATTCCATGATGAGAATTTTCCACCATACCATTCATGAGATCAAGCGAGCCCTAGTTCATGGGCAGAAAACACAAAATCTAGCATACAAAACTCATACCGATGTTTCAAGACTTGAACAAAATTTCATTGGCCTTAGAATGGTCTCCTTCAGGTGTCCCAAGCATCACAGTGAGCTCTCAGGCTGACAATCCGTAACTGTCATCTTTTGGGCCTCGGTCTGTACATGATTATCAATACATGCATGGCAAGAAACATGTCAAACTTGCAAAATACATCGCCAAATCATTTCAAACCTTCAATAATAGTTTATTCATATTTTAACCATGTCTCCTACATCCCGTCTCATCCTCTTACACAAGGATACACGTATATTTCGTCCAAAATGCTACTTTTTGCTCTTTACAACATATCCCTATTGCTACTCAACTACACCCTAAGAAGACTCAACAACCATCTTAACCTAGAATAGTGATAGATATCACTCTAACACACCTAACAACTCGTACAAAGACTTCTCCACATGATGACATGGCTTCAAGTCCCTATTTAGCCTATATTCTTCCTTTACCTAGTCAAACTTACTCTCACAATTCTCTTACAAGCACATATTTACCTATGACAACATGTCAAGGTGACATTACAACACAAAACATTATAAATAATTTCCCGTGACTCTCGAGGTCATTACATCCTCTTGACTGCTCGATGATTGTTCTAAGCCTTCAATAGCTCTATATTTCAAATTTCCATTTTGGCGGGGAAAATGACAAACCCCATCAAAACACCCAATTTTGAATTCTTGACCTGCAAGATCACTTGAAAACATGAAAATGACTTTACCATCTCCTGAAATTACTTGTTTAGTCTTGAGCCCATGCTCCTACATCAAAAGTTGAGAATCAAAAGAAAGAACTTGGGTGCCGTATTTGCGGCCATTGTGAAAACTGATAAATAGTAGAAGAAAAATTGAACACTTTGCCCCCCTTAAAGCATACACACCCCCAAAAATAATATTTTATTGATTTTGGGCTCGCTTTTCGGTCGTTTACAATATTTGGCACTATTGGCTGATTTACAACAATCAACAAATTTGGCACTAATGGCCAATTTTACAAAAAATTTGGAATTTGTTTTATAATATGCACCAAATTATATGCACCAAAATCTCCCTAAACCAGCTCTATTATTTCCATATCGAAATCTAGAATTTTTCAAAAAAGTTTCACGTTTTTTTCACTGAAGAGAAAAGTTATGGTGCTTTGAATGAAGGTTGCTCATTGTGGACAACAGGACCCTCCCGAGGTAATTTTATTTTATTTTTTTACGCTCTTTGGCCTCTTTGCCTTTACAAAATTTTCCCGAAATGAATTTTCAAATCAAATGGGAGAATTGTTTTTGTCCAAATAGGGTTTTTATGGCTAAATTTAGGGGTGGCTTTTGCTGTGACTAAGTCACTTAGTGGGGGTTTTGCTGCTAAATCTGGCTGTGGCAGCTAAAACTGCCTCTAAATTCTAATTAAGCAAAAATGGTCTTAAGGAGGCATTTGAACCGGTGATCTTATACTCCTAGAGCACTTTGCCCTTAACCAATATGTCACATCAAGCGCTTATGCATACACACATGAAGGAAAATATATATAAAGAAGCTTTTTTACTATTTTTTTAAAAGAACAAAACACTAGCCTTTTGTTTTTGAGTGCCCAATAGCTTTTAGAAGCCCAAGTGGCAAAATTGAGGCGCTGCATGTACTTTTTAGGGCTTTCAAGGATTAAACGTTATATTTTCTTCTCCTTTTTAACTTTGTGGCACGTTTTTTTTTGTTAATTTTTTTATACCGCTATTTAATCTTTTCTTGCGGGAAAGTCGTTTTATTAGATTTGCAGGTTGTTTGGGCGCTTAGAGGATTTGCTTTTGCTTGTGCTTTGGCGGTCGACTTGTAGCAGGATCGGATGCAAGTTGCTTTGGTGGTGCAGTGGTTAAAACTCGCCCAGATCAGCATACAGAGCCCTCCATGACAGAGTGATCCTTGCACATGGAAGACTTTTAATTTGTTTGGTCGTCTAACAATGAAACATGTCCAAACATCATCCTCAAGTCGCCCAAATAGAACCCCATCTAGGTCTTGAAATGATTACTCGCAAATGCAACCAGCTCGTTGAAAGAGCTCTTCAACTCGCTCAACAATACAAGGATTTGTTCTGTTTTGAACATAGAGCTTGAGAAAATAAATAAATTAAATGTGGAGAGCTTGTAAAGCTCGGGTCCCCACAATTTTTTTTTTTAAATAGCTCCAAAATTGTAATTGCAGGTCCTTTTAAAATTAAAATAAATGATCTCTAAATTGACCTCTAAATTTAGAGGCAAAAGACCTATTTTTTAAAATGCAAGATGGACAATGTCACCTTTATAAACGGAGTTACGTCCAGGTCTGCAATGGCCTGTGATTGCGCTCTTAAAACTCAAATCTGAATTTTGCTACTATTGCAACTTGCGAATCTTCTTTTGCTGCAAATCAATTTGATTCGAGGTGTGGATTCGAGTAGGGGTTGTGCAACAGCTTGGGGGCTTCTATGGCTCCTCCTAGCTCTGTATTTTCTCTAGTTCTCCCTAAACTTCCCTAAAACTTCCTGCACTCTCCTGGATCATAATGTAGCTCTGATACCAAATATTATTGATCAAACAGAGATGGAGTCGACAATTTTATTGATATGCAAATATGAAGATTACAAAATAATGGAAAGAGTTGCAATGTATATAGGCATTAAAAACTTCTATCTAGTCCATAAAAATGGATCGAATCATCTAAACTAAGCTATATGTAGAAATAACATATTGCCCCTAATTTCTGCTAGTAACTACTTTGCCGGGAGATATCCGGGTACACACACAATAGAAGTTTCCCACAAACATAGGGATGAGAACCTATCACTTAGTTAACTAACAACTAATGACAACTAACACCTATTGACTTAAGTTAAAGTAAAAAATTAAATACTTTAACTTATTACATTTATTCAAATATCTACTAATGATGAATTATGCTAAGTTTTATTCCTAACACTTAAAGTACCATCATCTGGTATCATAGCAAGTGTAATGAGAGTCCTTAGAGTATTTTGAAAGAGGTGAGGGGTGTAGGTGTATAAATTGAGACACTCGCGTTACATCTAATCTGCACTTTGTTTTTTTTTGTCGCTCAATCTGTGCTGCTAGTTCCTGATTGAGATTATCCTGCTGCGTCATCGTGTGATTTATCTGTAGTATGAAAAATAATCTCTTTGCACTGGAATTCATCGTGAAGGCTTGTATCCGGCAAGCGGATAAATATGCTTAAATTCATTCAAGTGTGACAGCTGCTATAGTTAAATCAACATCTCCCGTGAATTGGTTTATGTTCCTTGCCACATTGTAACACACTACCTCAACCCGTGCTCCCTGCAACTCGCTGTCAAAGACTGTATTTTGTTTCATATATTCACGTATTTGTTTGTGCAGTCTATGCAATCGTTGCCACGTATGAGAATTTTTGCTCTTCCAATTCTATATGCTTGCACTAGGTTTCGAAGTGTGTGTAAGTGAATTGAGGCTTTTAGCACTACTCTCTGCCCTGCTCCCAACGCAGGCCCTTTTGGGAAGCAAACATGTTAAGATATGTTTTGATCTTAAGAGAATGTGTTGCTAATTTGGATTCTTGCATATTGTGATTTATTGCATGGAACAGCAAATATTGTACTTGTGTGCTTGCTGATGTGGCGACAGATTGTCGTATAATTGCTTGCTCTTGTGCTGATTGACAGCATACCCAGAATCAATTCCATTGATTCAAGTATGCTGAGGTCCTCTTGTGTTTCTATGTTGATTCACACTTGAAATGGACTAGGATTATTATGAGCGTGCAGCGCCTGATTACAGGTGTGAATAGCTAGCACGTAGATGCCAACGACAGGGGTTCGATTCTTGAACCCTGTACTGTCGAAGTCGGGACCTTGTGGGGCGAGAAACGCCTGGACACGGGTGGCCTTGGCATGTAATCGGAAGGACGGAACGCCCTGCTTTGTGTTAACATGGATGTTAGTAGGGGCGGGATGGAAATTGTTAGTGTTAGTGGTTAGTGTGGATTAAACCTAAACTAATCCTAAGTCCTAACATGCATCCTACATTATTAATCCTAAATGGATTTTTAAATAAAAGAAAAAAAAAAAAAAAAAAAAAAAAGGGGAAAATAAAAACCTAAGACTAAACTAAGGCCTAGGTTGAACACACATGCCACCTAAACTAATCCTAATCTAAAAAGGGCGCGCAGACCCTTGGAAGGAGAGGATAAGGATGGAGGGGAGTATTCATTAGCATTTATTAAACCGCCCCTACGTGGACAGCGCCATTTTTGGCGGGACAGGTAAGGAACTAGAGGCATCCATTTAGGAATGGAGCCAAGTTCAGTTTTGCTTGGAAATTTTGAAATTAGGAATTCGCCAACTCAAGTGGCGGTGGCGCAGAAAGTAAGGAAAAAGGCAAAGCCTTTAATGCATTAATAGTTTTTGGTCCTCGCGACCAGCTCGCCTTGGAAACAGCATGAGGGAATTTGATCTTTCATTGTTTCGATTTGGTTTGGCCGAAGTTGCTCTGCATTTGGTTTCTTTGGTCTGGTTCAGTCGAACCAGCTCTTGCATTTGGCATTTTCTTGGAAGTTTTGAGGCTGTGGAAAAGCCAGAAGAAGGAAGGGAGTGCTGGGAATATTGTGTTGCCGTTGTGGAAGAAAAACGCGGCAAACAACGTTTTCTTCGAGCTCTGAAAAAGATATCTCAGGCATGTTAAGCCCTTCTCTTTAAAATCTTTGCTTTGATTAAATGTTTCATTAAAACAACCCTGCTCTTGGGTTGGGATTGCATGATTGTTGTTGAGTTGATTTGGAAATGGATTTTTGTTGGTTCTTGCTTCTTTTCTTTGGAAAATGATAAGAAGGTTTGCTTCAGTTGCTCGGCCTTGATACTGTTCTTGCTCGAATCATGTTGGAAATGATTTTCGATATTGATGGTAGAAGCTGTATAAATGGTTTGAAATGTGGATATTCCTTTCACTATTCGTGTTGTTCGAAAATGGAATAGGTTTGTGCAATCGCCTTTATGGGAAATTGTTTCTTTAATTGCAATCTTTTCTTGCTTTGTTATATGAGGAACTGATCTTGCATGAAAACAAAAGAGACAAGTGGAGAAACAGACCGCATATATATATTTCTATGAAATGGGTTTCATTGAATCTTCTTTGTCATTTTGGAAACAATATGGAAATATTGTTTTAGGCTGAAGTTTTATTGTCTTGTAATTCTTGAATGATGTATCTTCCGTGTCTTTGGACGTTTGTGATAATGGAAAATTTGTTGAATATATATATATGTATATATATATTGTGATTATAAACTTTCTTTTTATGAGTTGTTTCCACTTTTGAACAACCATTTATTGTTAACAAACGGAAAGGAAGAGAATAATGATTGGCGAAGTAGTTCTTATAGATTTTTCTTTAAAGAAAGTAGCTCCTTCTTCTTGTATTGTTTGGGTTTTGGATGGAAGTGGCATTCGAGTTTACTATGAGTAATTGAACTCGAACCATAGGGAGTTTAATCAATAATATCATTTACGTACCTTTTCTTGAGTAGGAACTAGCGATTACGTATTGGGTATTCGTGAAATAGGGTAAAAGATAAGCTGTTTTCCTTCTTAAAGTTATCTCTGGAATTCGTTTCTCCTTGTTGAAAAGAGTAAGGTGATTTCACTGTGATATATAAATGTTGTTTGGCCTTCTTATATGGACTGCTGACACAGTTTCCACTTGGTTGAATTTTATGCAAAGAATGGTTATATTTCTATTTACTATAATAGAAAAATGGATTTCATTGCGTTTTATGGTTGAGGTTTGTTATTCTGGTTGAACTATCTGGAAGAGTGCTAACTTGATTTGATTTTTGTGGAAATAAATGGAAAAAAATTTTGGGATCTAATTTGTTTTCTGAGTTTACTCTAGCTTTACTGAGCTCATGCAATTAACACATGGTTCGGGTTTGCTCTTATAAAAGTATGGACGGTGAATATGAGTTGTTTGTGATATTGGATTGAGCAGTACGAGGCTTAGAGTTGTTTTCAATCTGAGCAGCATTACTGTAATCCTTATAATAAGCTGTCTTGTTTGAGATGAACACGGATTAGGTGTTCGATTTCGTTTGAGCAAATGGTGTTTCATAGTGAAATGAAAAGAGAATGAATTCTTTGTTTTCTACCTGCTGTTCTAACCTGATGAAATTCATCGTCATGAGAAAAATGGATTGCTGTAGGTAACAGTAATGAATAAATGTTATTCTGAACGGGGTACGTTACTAAGAATTAGATCATTATGTGATTAAGTGATTGCATGATTGAAATCTTTTTTACATTTTAGTATGCAGCGAAAGAAATACGATTTTCTTTATTATGACAAATATATGGTATGTAACCTTATATTTTGATCTCGGATGTACCGAATGTTGTACTAATCTGTTTCGGATCTTTATATGAGCCTGATTCAAAAAAAATATGGATATGGATGATGAATTCTTCTTGATTTCATTTTAAAGCTGTTTATAAATGAAACTATTCTCACTGCCAGAAAGTGAATTCCGAGTGGATTTTGTAAGTTTCACTCTGAACTGTTATCTGGAATTGATTTTCGTTTGGATTCCACTGTTAGGACAGTCATGTGGGAAGAAATGGAGATATGAATGAATGTTTTAGAAAAATGATCTTTCTTCTTTCATTTAGTTGGAAATCTGGAATTCGTGAATGATGAATTTTATAGTGCTTAGATGGGAGCTACTATATGCATTGCTGTTCGCTTTCTTGTTGTACTTGAATGCCTTAAAATTAACATGCTTCATGAACGGAAAGGAAAGTAATGGATTTATTTTCAGTTAGTTTCATTCCTTGCAATTGTTATTAATGAAAGGCGTGGAAAAGATAAGCTGTATGCTATGTAGGCGTGCAAGCTACTTGTATTCCTAACTTTGCAAATCGTAAATTGATACTTGCAATGATTATGTGAAAACGGGACAGCAGTCCCTTGGCTGGTTGTGATGATATTTTGATGAATTAGTGGGTATGCTGATCTCTCTCTTTTGTGCTTTTCGAGATTGATGTTTTGCTGTTGTTTCATAAAAGCAGGGTTCTTTTATTAAACAGTTAGTTGAAGCATCTTATTTTAAGGATAAGTGCTTAATGTGCTCAGTTCATTGAACTGACCCGTGCAATTCATTTTGCAGATGAAATTTGATTAGAATGAAGACTTGGCTGTTTTCTGATGTCTCTTGATTAAATGTAAATTAAATTGTAACTGTTGCTTTTATTCCTCTTTGAGGAATTGTGAACGAAGAAAATATATTCTTCTGTCCATGAGTTGTATGGAGGCTTTGTATAAGTTATACCCAATCAGTTGGATTGGCAAATGTACAAATTATGACTTGAAATATTGAATACAGTTACAAGTGTGATATTTTCAATAATTATATCAGTTTGATATTGTTATATAAATTGGGAATAAGGTGTTAATTCTTGATTTGGAATCGTTTCATAATCCTCGGATGGATGCTGAATTGAAACTGATATCTATTCTTACTTAAATACAACCTTTAAGTTGAACAATGCAATTAATTCATACTTGGGTAAAGATGAATTATGAATTGACATTAAAAAGGATTAAGAAGAATATGATTTTATAATCAGAGGGTATTCAGGATTAGCTTAGGAGCTAAGGAATATCAATTTAAATTGGGAGTATTCGAACTTCGTTTTCGAACCTCATTAATGATCCCGTTTGATAAAATTCAGAATAAAGGTTATTGGATGCATATGTTCATAACTAATGATCCTTAACTATATAATGTTGAAGGGAAATAAATGAATTCATTTCTCAAGGATTAGACCTCGTTTGAATGACGTCTAATAAGTTAATATTCTGAAATAAGTTGCAGTTGGAAACATCTTGGTTAAGTTTAGTAGGTAAACTTATTATGTCCGTCGGTACGGACTGCTTAATCTAATGATTAAGAAATGGACCAAGTAAGGAAATGTAACCCTTGATGCGAAGGAGGCGATACATAACGAACTAAAGGGCAGTTTAGTCCTTCTTAGTTATATCAACTGCAACGCGAAACGAGGATCGAGGATCGGCGTGGATGTTGAAAATTGCTTAAACTATTAACTCGTGGCTAAGTCACTTGAGCGAGATGTGTATTCTCGTTGGGAGAATTCTGCAGGGACATTGGTATCGCCCGGCTACTGACAAGGTGTCTTCATGAAGACGGGGTCTTCATGACGACACATTATCGCAGTGACATATCGCAATGCCCTCCCGAATTAAAACATTTAGAATACATAGGCTGAATGTGTAGATCTTAGGCGGGGTGGGGATAGGGTATGATCGGTATACGGAGTGACTCAGGAATACTAAAGGTAATCGGACACACGGAGTCGTGGGGTAACGACACCGTATGTGCTGCGTATCTTTAGTTACCGGAGTGCCTTCCTATACCCGCTCATATTCTTGGGTGGTATCGAAAGTTTAAAACGGAACTTAAACAATGAGGATGGTAGGAACCGGAAAGACCATTCTAGATAACGGTGAAGTGAAGTGAAGGGCGTATTCCGTAGATGTGTATCACATTCAGGAATATGATCATGCAAAGCATGTGAAAATCTTTGGCCAAAGTATCGCAATTGCTGGTTGCGTTGTCCTTATCACTTAATTTAAGATGCAGGATGTCAGATGAATATCAATAACAGATATTCAGATAGGCTTCTTAAATGGATCACTTCGATAACTGGGGAAGGTTATGAGAACAAGTATATAAAATATACTATGCATAAACAGACATGAAGGATCGGTTGTTGCCGAGTCATGTACATGAAGGATCGGTTGTTGCCGAGTCATGAAATGAAGGATCGTTGAAACTCCGAGCCATGAAAATGGAAGATCGGCAGTTCATCGAGTCATTTACAGCAGCATATAGAATCTGTTATGAGATTGAATGGCATTGAATGTGTGTTCCATATTGTAAATATGTGAGCAGGGAACATTCGTTTTTGAAAGAAATTGTATGATCAAAGCTGTGTGGTTTGGGCGAGAGAACAATTACTAAATCTCGAACGTGTGTTTGAATTTTATAATTCATAACGAGAGAACGTTATTTTTTTTTTAAAAAAAAAAAAAATCCCTTGTTACAGTGTTTTAAAATGGGGATGTTACATCTTGGTATCGAGCTGAAGGTTGCGCTCTTGGACCTAATGAGTCCACGTTATTAATAAAGTTTACATTTTCTTATTGAGCGAGAAAATGGTCGGGGACAAGAGGAATCTTTGCGAATAACCCGTTGCGAGGTGGAGAAGCGGCAACTGCCCAAAAGCTGGATGAAATCCTTGCTGCCCTACTTGATACGAGGGATCGTTTGACTGTACTGGAACAGCAGTCAATGGGCAATGAAGAGGAGGTGAATGAAGCTGAAATAAATGATCAGCTACCTCCTGTGGACAACATCAACGGAGGGAATCCGGGTGTTGATGATAATAATATAATTGCTCCTAATCCCCCTGAAAATAAAAGGGCAAGATTAGCAGCCGAACTTACAAATGATATAAAGAGAATAAGTCCTCCAAAGTTTGATGGAACAACTCTTGGGGACGGAGCTGAAAACTGGCTCAGTGAAATGGAGAAATACTTTGCAATAAGAAACTTCTCTGAAGAGACTAAAGCGATATGGGGAGCATATCAGCTTTCTCATGAAGCATCATCCTGGTGGGACAACCGTAAGGTTGAGCTGAATATTGTCGAATCAGACATAACTTGGGATCAATTTAAGGGATATTTTAGGCAAAGATGGCTGCCTCAACTCTATTTTGATAGGAAAATGACTGAATTTCAGAACTGGTCGCAAGGAAGGCTGTCGGTGACGGAATACTGGGAAGGGTTTACTAAACTCCTTAAGTATGTGCCGCAGTACCAAGCTGACGAGAAGTTCAGAATACGGAAATTCATAATGGGACTGAATCCCATCATTGGTGGCGAAGTGGATGTCCACGGCCCAACCACCATGGATGGAGTTGTTGAAAAGGCAATCAGACAGGAACAGAAATTGAGAGCAATCTCTGCTCACAGGGAAGAGATAAGGAAGAAGATTCCCAATCCTTCTTCGTCTCTTGCACCAAAAAGGGGACCTTGGAAAAGGTTTGGTGTGAAAAATAAAATTGTTGTAGATAACAACAAGAAACCTGTGATGAACAGACCTGTAAATAGTGTGCGGAATAGCTTTCCAAAAGTTAATGGCATTGGACAGAAGTCCTATGGAAGCCAGAACGATAACTTTAAGGCTGGTAACAAATTTGAACCTAGAAAAGGGCCAGTGGAGGATGCTTCAAGCGTGGAAAGGACCACTATGCGAATCACTTGTCCTCGAAGAAGGATGATCGCGGACGCAAAGCATAGGATACATCTTTGCGAGTGTCTAACCGACAAGTTTGAAAAGCAAGTGACGCCCATAGAATTCTTGGTAAGCTATTTAGTAAACTTTGTAGTTGTACTTTTTGATACTGGAGCTACAGAATGTTTTATTTCTGCTAAACTTGCTATGAAATTAAAAAGAAAGGCTGCGAGAATGGATAAAACATGGACAGTGCATTATGGGAATAATGCTGTCCACACAGTTGAAATGTGCCTTTTTGGGGCAATTCTTGACTGCACAGGTTCTCCACCGAAGTTGACTTGTATGTCACTCCTCTAGGATCATATGATATCATTATTGGAGTTAACTGGTTGGCTGAACATAAGGCAAAGGTTGACTGTTATGAAAAACAAATCTGTTGCCTTGATGATCTGCGGAAAGCAGCAGTCATTCAAGGTGTAAAACGGGAAGTTGCAGTTAGGAAACTGACGGCTATGCAACTAAAAAGGGCTAAAAACAGAGGCTGCACTTTGTATGCGGTAAAAATGACAGAAAATGAAATAGAAGATAATGATTTCATGGAAAAGTATCCATTGTTGAGGATTTCCGTGATGTGTTTCGGAGGAATTGCAGGTCTTCCGCCCAAACGTGAGTTTGACTTCGCTATAGAGATCAAACCGAGAAGAACCCATATCTAAGGCACCTTATAGAATGACTACCATTGGTGGTAGAATGAAGGCTCGATTCAAGAACTTCGACTAAGGGGCTGATCGAGGCCAGCGTCTCTCACCTTGGGGAGCGCCGGTAATTTTGTAAAGAAAAAGATGGCACCTTGAGGTTGTGCATTGATTACGAGAATCTTTGAATAAAGCAACCATTAAAAATCGATACCCACTTCCTAGAATCGATGATCTGTTTGATCGAGATGCGAGGAGCATCGATCTATTCAAAAATAGATCTGCGGTCGGGGATACCATCATTAAGAATAAAAGAGAAGATATTCATAAAACAGCTTTTAGAGCGAGGTATGGGCACTATGAGTTCACGGTGTTGCCTTTTGGGTGACTAATGCACTGCCGCCTTCATGAATCTAATGAATAACATTTTTCAAGAATACTTAGACAAGTTTGTGCTTGTATTCTTAGACGACATTCTTATATACTCTAAAAATGCCGATGAGCACCAAGAACATCTCGGGATAGTCTTTGGAAATCTTAAGAAAGAGGAAGTTGTATGGCAAAGCTTGTCCAAATGTTCCTTTTATAATGCGAGGTGCATTATTTGGGACACGTTATAAGCAAAGACGGGATAGGCTGTTGACCCTTCAAAGATCACGGCTATAAGCGAGGTAACTGCGCCTAAAACGTGCACGCAGTAAGGAGCTTCATGGGCTTGGTGGATATTATAGAAAGTTCGTTAAGGACTTTTCAAAAATTGCTGCCCAATCACTTCGTTGCGAGAAGAAAGAAAAGAAATTTATGCAGACAGACAAATGTGAATCTGCCTTTAAAAAGTTAAAGGAGCGATTAACTACAGCACCTATTTTGGCCGTATGCACGATCCAAATGGAGATTTTATGGTTGTAACGGACGCCTCAGGAGAAGGCCTTGGGGGTATTTTGTTACAGAATAACCATGTTATCGCTTATGAAAGCAGAAAGCTTAAGTTACATGAACAGAACTATGCTCCACACGATCTTGAACTCGCTGCCATAGTACATGCGCTTCAAATATGGAGGCATTACCTTCTTGGCAAGCCCTTTGAATTAAAAACAGACCACCTGGGGCTGAAGTATATTTTTACTCAGCCAAATCTGAATGCAAGGCAACGAAGATGGTTAGAATTTCTGTCTCAATATGATTTTGATATAAGCTATATTAAGGGCAAGGAAAATAGAGTAGCAGATGCTCTGAGTCGAAGGAAGCATATCTCTGCTCTTATAACGTTAAGAACTCAGTTTAAAGATGAGGTAAAAGATGCCTTAGAATCAGATCCCTATTTTCAGCAAGTCAAATCAGCACTTGCCGCAGACCCGCAGGACAGCAGGTATAAGGGATTTCGTTTTGATAACGAAGGAGTTCTGAGATTTGAAAACCGGGTATATGTACCTGTGGCCAATGACTTAAGAGGGAAATTGCTCACTGAATTCCATAATTCACCTTTTTCTGGACACCCTGGCATCACAAAAATGCTTGCTGATCTTAAGCAGCAATATTTTTGGAAGGGAATGAAAAAGGATGTGGTAGAGTTTGTAACACACTGCTTGGAATGTCAGCGTGTTAAAGCGGAACATATGCACCCTTCTGGATTATTGTATCCCCACAACATTCCGCAGTATAAGTGGCAAGTGATAACGATGGATTTCGTTCAAGGATTGCCTATGTCAAGAAATAAACATGACATTATCCTGGTTGTAGTCGACAAATTGACCAAAGTGGCACACTTCATTGCTGGTAATTTAAAGGACGATGCACCAGTTTTAGCAAGAAGATTTGTACATGAAATCTTCAGGTTGCATGGAATACCGGAATTAATCATATCGGACAGAGATCCGAGGATGACATCAAGGTTTTGGCAAACGCTTAATGCAGCCTTGGGAACTAAATTAAACTTCAGTTCTGCATATCATCCAGAAACGGATGGACCAGGTGAGAGAGTTAATCAAGTTTTAGAGGACATGCGAGGATGTATTGTATGGACCAGCGGTATAAATGGGAGAATACCTTCCATTTGGTAGAATTTGCTTACAATAACACCTATCATGCCTCTTTAAAAATGGCGCCCTTTGAAGCATTGTATGGAAGAAAATGCAGAACCCCTGTCAGCTGGGACAGCGTTGAGGACAGAGAGGTAATTGGGCCAGAAATCCTTATGGAAATGGAACAGCAAATCAAAATGATTCGGGAACATCTAAAGGAGGCTGCCAATAGGCAGAAGAGCTATGCAGACTTGAAGCGGGTTGACAGGCATTATAAACTTGGAGAGAAGGTCTTTCTTCGGGTGAAGCCGAAAAAGAGCTCCATAACTTTTGGCAAGGCTGCCAAGTTGTCACCACGTTACGTGGGACCTTTTGAAATTATTGAAATAATCAACCCTGTAGCTTATCGTCTAGCATTACCTCCTGCTTTGTCTCAAATGCATGATGTTTTTCATATTTCTTTGCTTAAGAAATACGTGACAGATCTATCACATGTGCTAAATTGGAATTCCTTGCGAGTCAAGACCCAGGAATAATCATGGTTAAGCCCATTCGAGTGTTGGGAACTCGCCAGTTGTACTTGAGAAATCGCGAAGTGAACCAATGTAAGGTCCAGTGGGACCAGTTCAGCGAGGAAAGTGCAACTTGGGAGAATCTCGAAGAAATGAGATCTACTTTTCCTCATCTGTTTAATTGAATATGAAATTCAGAGAACTGAAAATTTTACCAAATTTAGACAATTATCAGTCTATTGTACAGTTGTCTTAAAACGTTGTTTTTAAGAGAGAATCTGTTTTTGGTATGAACTTATGAACGAAAGGACAATAACTGAATTTTGTCCTATGAACTCCTTGATTTGTAAAATCGATCATCGGAGACGATGATTCTTTAAGAGGAAGAATGTAACACTCTGATTTTGTATGTTAACTTGGTGAATGTTTTACATACTGTTATAGCTCTTGGAATGGAAGCAAACATGTTAAGATATGTTTTGATCTTAAGAGAATGTGTTGCTAATTTGGATTCTTGCATATTGTGATTTATTGCATGGAACAGCAAATATTGTACTTGTGTGCTTGCTGATGTGGCGACAGATTGTCGTATAATTGCTTGCTCTTGTCTTTGATTGACAAGACATACCCGAATCAATTCCATTGATTCAAGTATCTTGAGTCCTCTTGTGTTTCTATGTTGATTCACACTTGAAATGGACTAGGATTATTATGAGCGTGCGGCGCTGATTACAGTGTGAATAGCTAGCACGTAGATGCCAACGCAGGGGTTCGATTCTTGAACCTGTCTTGTCAGTCGGGACCTTGTGGGGCGAAAACGCTGGACACGGGTGGCCTTGGCATGTAATCGGAAGGGCGGCATACTGCTTTGTGTTAACATGGATGTTAGTAGGGCGGGATGGAAATTGTTAGTGTTAGTGGTTAGTGTGGATTAAACCTAAACTAATCCTAAGTCCTAACATGCATCCTACATTATTAATCCTAAATGGATTTTTAAATAAAAAAAAAA
Organism: Taxus wallichiana var. yunnanensis; assembly: GCA_018340775.1. NCBI lineage: Eukaryota > Viridiplantae > Streptophyta > Pinopsida > Cupressales > Taxaceae > Taxus > Taxus wallichiana. The sequence continues at coordinate 255,717,075 of CM031241.1, read as the reverse complement.
AAAAAAAAAAAGGGGAAAATAAAAACCTAAGACTAAACTAAGGCCTAGGTTGAACACACATGCCACCTAAACTAATCCTAATCTAAAAAGGGCGCGCAGACCCTTGGAAGGAGAGGATAAGGATGGAGGGGAGTATTCATTAGCATTTATTAAACCGCCCCTACGTGGACAGCGCCATTTTTGGCGGGACAGGTAAGGAACTAGAGGCATCCATTTAGGAATGGAGCCAAGTTCAGTTTTGCTTGGAAATTTTGAAATTAGGAATTCGCCAACTCAAGTGGCGGTGGCGCGAAAAGTAAGGAAAAGGCAAAGCCTTTAATGCATTAATAGTTTTGGTCCTCGCGACCAGCTAAGCCTTGGAAACAATGACATGAGGGAATTTGATCTTTCATTGTTTCGATTTGGTTTGGCCGAAGTTGCTCTGCATTTGGTTTCTTTGGTCTGGTTCAGTCGAACCAGCTCTTGCATTTGGCATTTTCTTGGAAGTTTTGAGGCTGTGGAAAAGCCAGAAGAAGGAAGGGAGTGCTGGGAATATTGTGTTGCCGTTGTGGAAGAAAAACGCGGCAAACAACGTTTTCTTCGAGCTCTGAAAAAGATATCTCAGGCATGTTAAGCCCTTCTCTTTAAAATCTTTGCTTTGATTAAATGTTTCATTAAAACAACCCTGCTCTTGGGTTGGGATTGCATGATTGTTGTTGAGTTGATTTGGAAATGGATTTTTGTTGGTTCTTGCTTCTTTTCTTTGGAAAATGATAAGAAGGTTTGCTTCTGGTTGCTCGGCCTTGATCTGTTCTTGCTCGAATCATGTTGGAAATGATTTTCAGTATTGATGGTAGACTGTATAAATGGTTTGAAATGTGGATATTCCTTTCACTATTCGTGTTGTTCGAAAATGGAATAGGCTGTGCAATCGCCTTTATGGGAAATTGTTTCTTTAATTGCAATCTTTTCTTGCTGTTATATGAGGAACTGATCTTGCATGAAAACAAAAAGAGACAAGTGGAGAAACAGCCGCATATATATATTTCTATGAAATGGGTTTCATTGAATCTTGCTGTCATTTTGGAAACAATATGGAAATATTGTTTTAGCTGCTGAGTTTTATTGTCTTGTAATTCTTGAATGATGTATCTTCCCGTGTGCTGGACGTTTGACAGTAATGGAAAATTTGTTGAATATATATATGTATATATATATTGTGACTGTAAACTTTCTTTTTATGAGTTGTTTCCACTTTTGAACAACCGTTTATTGTTAACAAACGGAAAGGAAGAGAATAATGATTGACGAAGTAGTTCTTATAGATTTTTCTTTAAAGAAAGTAGCTCCTTCTTCTTGTATTGTTTGGGTTTTGGATGGAAGTGGCATTCGAGTTTACTATGAGTAATTGAACTCGAACCATAGGGAGTTTAATCAATAATATCATTTCTGTACCTTTTCTTGAGTAGGAACTAAGCGATTACGTATTGGGTATTCGTGAAATAGGGTAAAAGATAACTGTTTTCCTTCTTAAAGTTATCTCTGGAATTCGTTTCTCCTTGTTGAAAGAGTAAGGTGATTTCACTGTGATATATAAATGCTGTTTGGCCTTCTTATATGGACTGCTGACACAGTTTCCACTTGGTTGAATTTTATGCAAAGAATGGTTATATTTCTATTTACTATAATAGAAAAATGGATTTCATTGCGTTTTAAGGTTGAGGTTTGTCATTCTGGTTGAACTATCTGGAAAGTGCGAACTTGATTTGATCTTTGTGGAAATAAATGGAAAAAAATTTTGGGATCTAATTTGTTTTCTGAGTTTACTCTAGCTTTACTGAGCTCATGCAATTAACACCTGGTTCGGGTTTGCTCTTATAAAAGTATGGACAGTGAATATGAGTTGTTTGTGATATTGGATTGAACGGTACAGGCTTAGAGTTGTTTTCAATACGAACGACTGTTCTGTAATCCTTATAATAAGCTGTCTTGTTTGAGATGAACACGGATTAGGTGTTCGATTTCGTTTGAGCAAATGGTGTTTCATAGTGAAATGAAAAGAGAATGAATTCTTTGTTTTCTGCCTGCTGTTCTAACCTGATGAAATTCATCGTCATGAGAAAAATGGATTGCTGTAGGTAACAGTAATGAATAAATGTTATTCTGAACGGGGTACGTTACTAAGAATTAGATCATTATGTGATTAAGTGATTGCATGATTGAAATACTGTTTCTGTTTAGTATGCAGCGAAAGAAATACGATTTTCTTTATTATGACAAATATATGGTATGTAACCTTATATTTTGATCTCGGATGTACCGAATGTTGTACTAATCTGTTTCGGATCTTTATATGAGCCTGATTCAAAAAAATATGGATATGGATGATGAATTCTTCTTGATTTCATTTTAAAGCTGTTTATAAATGAAACTATTCTCACTGCCAGAAAGTGAATTCCGAGTGGATTTTGTAAGTTTCACTCTGAACTGTTATCTTGAATTGATTTTCGTTTGGATTCCACTGTTAGGACAGTCATGTGGAAGGAAATAGAGATATGAATGAATGTTTTAGAAAAATGATCTTTCTTCTTTCATTTAGTTGGAAATCTGGAATTCGTGAATGATGAATTTTATAGTGCTTAGATGGGAGCTACTATATGCATTGCTGTTCGCTTTCTTGTTGTACTTGAATGCCTTAAAATTAACATGCTTCATGAACGGAAAGGAAAGTAATGGATTTATTTTCAGTTAGTTTCATTCCTTGCAATTGTTATTAATGAAAGGCGTGGAAAAGATAACTGTATGCTATGTAGGCAGCAAGCTACTTGTATTCCTAACTTTGCAAATACTGTAAATTGATACTTGCAATGATTATGTGAAAACGGGACAGCAGTCCCTTGGCTGGTTGTGATGATATTTTGATGAATTAGTGGGTATGCTGATCTCTCTTTTGTGCTTTTCGAGATTGATGTTTTGCTGTTGTTTCATAAAAGCAGGGTTCTTTTATTGAAACAGTTAGTTGAAGCATCTTATTTTAAGGATAAGTGCTTAATGTGCTCAGTTCATTGAACTGACCCGTGCAATTCATTTTGCAGATGAAATTTGATTAGAATGAAGACTTGGCTGTTTTCTGATGTCTCTCGATTAAATGTAAATTAAATTGTAACTGTTGCTTTTATTCCTCTTTGAGGAATTGTGAACGAAGAAAATATATTCTTCTGTCCATGAGTTGTATGGAGGCTTTGTATAAGTTATACCCAATCAGTTGGATTGGCAAATGTACAAATTATGACTTGAAATATTGAATACAGTTATAAGTGTGATATTTTCAATAATTATATCAGTTTGATATTGTTATATAAATTGGGAATAAGGTGTTAATTCTTGATTTGGAATCGTTTCATAATCCTCGGATGGATGCTGAATTGAAACTGATATCTATTCTTACTTAAATACAACCTTTAAGTTGAGCAATGCAATTAATTCATACTTGGGTAAAGATGAATTATGAATTGACATTAAAAAGGATTAAGAAGAATATGATTTTATAATCGGAGAGGGTATTCGGGATTAGCTTAGGAGCTAAGGAATATCAATTTAAATTGGGAGTATTCGAACTTCGTTTTCGAACCTCATTAATGATCCCGTTTGATAAAATTCAGAATAAAGGTTATTGGATGCATATGTTCATAACTAATGATCCTTAACTATATAATGTTGAAGGGAAATAAATGAATTCATTTCTCAAGGATTAGACCTCGTTTGAATGACGTCTAATAAGTTAATATTCTGAAATAAGTTGCAGTTGGAAACATCTTGGTTAAGTTTAGTAGGTAAACTTATTATGTCCGTCGGTACGGAATGCTTAATCTAATGATTAAGAAATGGACCAAGTAAGGAAATGTAACCCTTCGGTACGAAGGAGACGATACATAACGAACTAAAGGACAGTTTAGTCCTTCTTAGTTATATACAACTGCAACGGAAACGAGGATCAAGGGATCAGCGTGGATGTTGAAAATTGCTTAAACTATTAACTCGTGGCTAAGTCACTTGAGCAGGATGTGTATTCTCGTTGGGAGAATTCTGCAGGACATTGGTATACGCCAGCTACAGCAAGGTGTCTTCATGAAGACGGGGTCTTCATGACGACACATTGTCGCAGCTGACATATCGCAATGCCCTCCCGAATTAAAACATTTAGAATACATAGGCTGAATGTGTAGATCTTAGCTGGGGTGGGGATAGGGTATGATCTGGTATACGGAGTGACTCCGGAATACTAAAGGTAATCAGACACACGGAGTCGTGGGGTAACGACACCGTATGTCTGCGTATCTTTAGTTACCAGGAGTGCCTTCCTATACCCGCTCATATTACTGGCTGGTATCGAAAGTTTAAAACGGAACTTAAACAATGAGGACTGGTAGGAACCAGGAAAGACCATTCTAGATAACAGGTGAAGTGAAGTGAAGGACGTATTCCGTAGATGTGTATCACATTCAGGAATATGATCATGCAAAGCATGTGAAAATCTTTGGCCAAAGTATCGCAATTGCTGGTTGCGTTGTCCTTATCACTTAATTTAAGATGCAGGATGTCAGATGAATATCAGTAACAGATATTCAGATAGGCTTCTTAAATGGATCACTTCGATAACCGGGGAAGGTTATGAGAACAAGTATATAAAATATACTATGCATAAACAGACATGAAGGATCGGTTGTTGCCGAGTCATGTACATGAAGGATCGGTTGTTGCCGAGTCATGAAATGAAGGATCGTTGAAACTCCGAGCCATGAAAATGGAAGATCGGCAGTTCATCGAGTCATTTACAGATATAGAATCATTATGAGATTGAATGGCATTGAATGTGTGTTCCATATTGTAAATATGTGAGCAGGGAACATTCGTTTTGAAAGAAATTGTATGATCCAAACTGTGTGGTTTGGGCGAGAACAATTACTAAATCTCGAGCGTGTGTTTGAATTTTATAATTCATAACAGAGAACGTTATTTTTTAAAAAAATTTTTAATATTCCAATATTATTATCATTGGTCATTTATTCGTATGTCACAACAATAATAATGTCGTTGTTTGTTATTATTGTTAAAAGTTGTAGTTATTTAGTTAGAAGAGTTGAAAAAGTGAGTCATTACAAAAGTCTAAAAAATTAAAAAATTGCCTTACGGATGCATTTTCGGTGGAATTTGACATCTAATTGAGGTATGTAAAATTGAGCTCCATGATCAAATCTGGATGAGTTAGCAAAGACGTGATCGGAGGATGGGGGCATCGAGGTTGGAGGTCGATCAACGACCAGGGCCGCTCAAAGGTTTGGTGACATGTGTGTTTGTAATTTGCTTTCGATTTTCACAATGTGTTTTTCGTTGTGTTTTCGTGAGTTCCTTTTTTGCAGTGTGCTTTAGTTAGCTTGTGTTCATGTTTGAATAAGTGGAAATCTCACATTGAGGGGTGGAACATGATCCGATGTTCCATTTTCAGCGTGTAATGTGTGAGCAACATATTTTCCTATGTTATTCCCTGCGGTAAAATGTGATGAAGGCTAATAATAGTACTTGGCACATCATGATGTGGTTGTAGGTAAACCACTTGAAAACCTTCATTTGTAGTTTGTGGTAAACCAATTGCAAAAACCACCATTCTTGGTTGTTGGTAAACCATTCACAAAACCATCACCTTGTGGTTTGTGGTATTCCAATTGCAAAACCATCATTCTCGATTTTTGGTCAACCGTTTTGCAAAACTATCCTTAAGGTTTTTGATCATCCCGTGAAAATCACCGGATCATGAGTAGGTGCAAGTACAAAGAAAGGTTTTCTGCTCGCACTAAGGGGGGAATGTTAAGAATTATTAGCACTCACATGATTTATTACGTGAGATATTATATTGTTATTTTGGTTGTTTGTAAAGTTGTTAGTAATATTGTTATGGTTATAACAATATTACGTAGATAGGTTACGGGAGTAGTTTGTGGAGAATATAGTTGAGCCTACCTCCTAGTTTATAGGAGCCTCATATGTTATATAATTGTATGGTGTCCCGTATGAATTTTATGGAGAAGAAGAATTAATATTATATCTGTGTTAAATCATTATGCAGAGCTCTTAGAATACCATCATCTCTTAAGAATGATCATAGATCTTGAGGGTTCTTGTCTTTCTTGAGATATTTCAATAGAAACATGTCATTGTGGCTAGTGTAGGATTTGAATCATCACTGTTGTGATAATGGCCTACAATCTTTGATGCTTCTTCTAATTGAAAGTTTCTTGGAGGGGATGAAAGTTTTCCCTAGGTGTCTTTGAGAAGAGACCTTGATGGAGTGTGAGAGGATGATGTTGAAGGTGTTACTAGAGCAGGACCTTGTGGAACCAGTTGGCCACCTTGTGCACCATTATCAATCGTCTCTTCTTCACTTTGAGGTATCCCTGCAGAAATTGTTGTTGAATTATCAATATTGCCATCTCATGCTTCGTCTATAAATTCTACATTTCTAATTATAATTGCTTGTTTTTTTATGGGATAATACACCTTCTATGCCCTTGCACCCTTTGTTGGGCATCTATTCAATATGAAAATTACATGATGTATTGCTTCGACCCAATACTTATTTCGTAGATGTTTGACCTTCAACATACTATTTACACCCTAATTAGATTTGGTTAGATTTAGTGGTTTTGTGTTATTGTTTTGTCTTTTGTTACCCGTAATTTACAATATATGAATTCAAATGACATCTCATACTCGCGCAATCTTTTGCAATATGTGTAAGATTATTGCAAGAATGTTCTACTTTGTTATTGTACATATGATATGGTAGGGTGCAGATAATTTACATCCATGAAGGTTGACAACCTTACGATAGAAAGGAGGCTTTATGAATCAGAAGTTGGTTGAGTTCCCCTCCATGGAATGTTGAAAAATGGTTCAAAACATGATTATAGGACAAAGATGACATGTAAGAGCCTGCCCAAATAATACTAATCACCTACTAGTGCATGGTTAAAACTTTCGATGCATTGGTGATGATTTCTTTATAGAAAGGGAGTGGACTACATCTAAGCTTCTTTGTTGTGAGTAGGTACTAGCAGAGTTTACACACAATAACCAAAGTAAGTCTACATCCAATTAGAAGAACACAACAATGCAAACCATGATAAGACAAAAAAAATCATAGACACAAACTTCCATGAATTCATTCATAAAAGGCGCAAACACCTTTCTTGGTTTTACAAGATTATCATATATGCAAAGTTGGAAAAAGAGAGGATAGAGGAACATAAGAAAAGAAATAGAAGAATTGTAGCTCTTATTGCTTGATGTAGAAGTGGAACTCAACAACATACATTCAATCAACAATTGCTAACCCCTTGGAATGGAGAAGCCATTCCAATTTATAGCATTACAATCTGTCATTTCATCTACCCCCACATGACTCTTCCCCTATCCTTATCACTTGTGACCATTTATATTCCTAGGAATTGAGTCTTTTCCTCATTATGGAAAAATGACTCTTACAATGTTTAACTTATGGTCACTTTAAGTGAAGAAGGCGAGATAGCAAAAAGTACAATTCTCAATTGAAAATTATAATATGGAGAGGGAGAGAACAGAGAACAGGGAGGAATTGACTTATCGGTTGTTGATGAAGAACTTGTTGATTTGAGGCATGATGATCAAATCTCCTTCTTCTACAAGATTCACAAACACCTCTGACTACCGAATGAGTGTCTAGAAACACTGTTGAGAGACTTTTTAATGCGAGCTTGAGATGAATACGAGAATCACTTATGATGGTTCTTTCTTGTTCCTTAGGTTTTCATAATTGGCCCTTGATCATGAAAGACAACATCATGGTGCTCGAGTATCTTGATGATTCTCCTTTACTTACTAAAATAGGCCTTAACATCGCAGATGAAAGGGATGGCCCCTGAACGGAATTCTTGAGAAGTGGCCATTAGTTGGAATGACATGAGGAGATGGCAATGACCTCACCACAAGGTCTGAGGTGAGTGTTTAGGAACACTACCAAGTGGAAGGATGCATAATGGAACACGAGTTGATTGCTCATTGAATGAAGATCACACCATTTTCCTTTCTTGACTCTAGAACACTCCTAAATGAGATCAATTCATACACTTCCTGTGCACATGTTTCTCATGGAATTAGGTGACCTTTTCTTGATAACAAGACTAATCCCTAATGAAACTTGAAGGAATGAATGGGAATGAGGTGATTCCTTGAGCACGATGATCTTGAGTGCCTTAATAGCTCAATTTGCATTAGTTTAACCTTCTTTTAGGAGAGATTGTCTTTAGTTTGTTCCATGAATCTCTCATTTCATTTTGATCATGATGACCTACTTCACAACTCACTTTATCAACCAGATGCCACTTGGGTGGAAGCATGATTAGACATTGCTCATTTGATCCTCATGAAGAAATGATCCCTGAATGGAAAATGAGCTTTGTATTCTTGTCCCGCACACTATGCTTTATGCAACACTTTGCAAAATCTGCCTCTCCGACTGCCTGCAAGATGTGAGCTCCTTAAGGAAGAAGGATGAGCTCTTTCCTAACTCACTTGACTTGGCTAGCTCAATCAGCTCACCTAACTCAACTCAACCAGCTCACCGAGAGATGATGGTGGATCAAGACCTGATGATTCTTTAGCTTGGGTTTCAATGGAGTTCTTGGCTCTCTTTGAACTCTTTGTCAACTACACAATGCCTCTAAATTTCACCCACAGTGCCTCGATATACCCCGCACTGCTCCTTGACACAATTATGATCGAACGATACTTCGGATCCCCGTGAAGGGTTGATTATCTTGTTTGAGCTATGAAATCACCTTACAACCCTGTGAGGATGGCAAAAAGTAGCGAGATGAGTGAAAATGGAGCCGCCAACAACTTTCTCGCACTAAACACTTAGCCTTTTTTATTTTTAGCGGGTCCTAGCTAAGTCTTTGCTAGTTTTGACAATTTTGCCATGTTTTCATTCTCTAATATTTCTTTCTTTGTTTGGGACCCCATGGATATCGATAATTCACCTTATTTGACCAATTACTATTTTTAGTAAATACACTGCGGGTGTTGTATTGCAGCAAAAGAGGTCTTGAAATTTTGGGTTTTATTCCAAGATTCCGCTCCAAATTTTAGATGATTCCTTCATTTACATGAGTGGGAAAATGAATTTTTCATTAGAGGGGAAGAATACTTGAGAAAAACTCAGTCCTCCATATCTCAAAAAATCAGCAACTTCATCATGCGAAAAGTGGTTCAAATAAAACTAGATTTTTGAAGATCCTTCGCTCCGAGTTTTCGGATGATTTTGCCTTTTGGATTTTGGGGGAATTGAAAAATTCTTCGAGGAGGGCAGAATGCTGATGAAAAATACAGTCCTCAATATCCCTAAAAATAGGGACTTCATGGCACGAAAACTAGCTCACGTGAAACTAGATTTTTAGGGATTGTTCTCTCCAATTTTTCAGGTGATTTCGGTTTGTCGATCCTCAAAGCCAAGTGAAAAAGGGCCTCTTTGTCTTTTCATTGTTGCATCGTGACAACTATTAGTAGAGGATTGAATCTTTTTCAGGTGCAACAATGGAGGATTGGTATGATGAACTACTATGAAAATCTCACTGGAATCCGTTTTCAGACTTGGAAACTATGAAGAAATCACTATATTTCGTATTCATGGCTGCCCAAAATGAATTGGGCAGCATGTCTGGCTTTTTTGTAGGAATTTGCAGGTTTCACAACTTCAATAATGGTAGATGGGTCGAACAAGGTGAGGAAATGAAGTTGACAGTTTTTTTTTCATGTTTTCTAGCTTCCCGACAAAGCTCAATTTTCTTCACGGGTGAAGTAGTAGCATATGATTTCATGTGAGGGTTTTGGAAGCATGGGGATGGGGTGCGTTTTTATGTCCCCTCTGTCCCAGGGACAAGAGGGACAAGGGGGACAAAAAAGTCCACCAGGCTAAAGAAAGGTCATACGAAGAACTAGGGGAAGAGATGAGGGGTGGGGCACAATTTTGTGTCCTCTCTATCCCGAGGACGAGGGATAAAAATTTTTGCCATGGAGCCAAGCCAAAAATTGACTAAGTATGAGAACTTTAAAACACAATTCCCGAAGCTCTAGATGATATTTTCTTGTAAAGTTTTATATGATTTTTACTCCCAAGACCATTTAAAGAACAATGGGATAGGTTTCAAGACCTGATTCTTCCTCCAAAAATGGCCCTTTTTCCTTCAGAATGCAAGGTGTGTTTGTGAAAATCAAGCTTCCTTGAGAAGTTTGCAAGTCTTGTGAAAAATGTGATGACTCCAATGCCTACTTGATTTCCTAGGAACTCCTTACAGAGCTCCCGAATCATCCGATGAAGACCATGTTCCAGATTTAGCTCTACGTTCCTTACACCTGAAAAACCCACGGTTGCACAAACTGCTCCAAAACCACCAAAACTTTCCTAAAATGTTTCTAACACCTTAATAACCTTCCAATACCATCTCGGGATGATTATGGGATTTTAATTCATTCCCTGGAGGATGCACCCCGCCTGAAAGCCTAGAATTGACCTTTATGAGCTTGTCGAGAGCTAGTCTTCAATTGCTCTTAAATGAATGAAATAGTTGATCTTGTTACACCGTTCCAAACACCTACACTTGCTTGATCATCATATTGAAAGTACCTGCACGGTCAATATGGGCATGACATAGGAGACAAACTAACTAGGAAGGGGATTTGGGAAGGCTCGAGGGAAAATTTTGCACTATGGGCTAAGTTCTCGTGCTTGAAAATATGAATTTTTGGCCTCGCAAAATTACATGACAACATTCCCTTTAGTCTTTATCCTCTTGAACAATATCTTTGGATCCATGCCATGCTCCTTACTTATTTTCTTCAATGTGTTATTTTATTTATTTAGGAGAAAAAGTTTTTCTTTCCATGAAATAACATTTAAATTTTTGTGTGCATTCTTGAGATGAAGATCCAAGACCAGTACTTCATTTTTCAATTTTTGATATTTTGACTACATTTGAACAAAGAAATATTATTAGTTAAAAAGTTAAAATATGTAAAACTAAAATTTAAATGTAAAGAAAGAGTTAAACTTACAACTTTATCTTTTTCAACATTTGCAATGACAACAAGGTTTTTGTCTGTAACTATTATCCACAATTCGTCAATTACTCTTACCAATTAAATTCATGCATACTACTTAATTACGAAGTTTACATTGTTATACTTCCTGGCATAGGTTACAATTGATGAGCAATTGCTAATGAATTAATTCTCGTTAATTGTATCAGTCAAGCATATAAAGCATGACGACAACAATTACTGAAGTAAACCAATAATCATCCTAATTATATTATAATAGAAAGAGTATTCTCGTCACTAACCATACTAATCATAAGTAAATTCCTTTAACCCGGCATGGGAAAAAGCAGATGTGACATCGCAGATTGGAAACATAGCGAATAATTTAAGCTTTTGAATTTTTTTGTCTCCAACTTATTGCAATCTGCAGGTTTTTTTGATTGGAGATTTGTGAGTAAAGAAAAATGTCTCAGAGCTAGTGCTCACTGACGTTTCCAATTGCTCTTACCTTTCTTTTAATGCTAACAACCATCCTCCTCCAATATATTATCATCATTTCACTGCTCACAATGTTATTAACGATTGTATGAATGAGTAAATTTGAGTTGCCCATAAGTGGAAAAAATAGAGAATTACATGAAATCTGCTGCAATATTTGCAGAAAAACAATCTCATAGTCTTCAAATTAATTATTCTTAAAATTTACATTGCCATATTTATTTTTATTGCAGATTACAGTCAATCGCCAAACACATGTAAAAGAGTTCACGAGCACCACTAGTAAAATCAAAGGTATGGGGTTCCATTTGCAGTCTTATCACTTTTACTTTTAGAAATGATTGTGTCTATTGATTACCGGAAGAAAATGCGGTATTTTTAAATTTATTTATTTTTTGATGAATTTATTTGTGCTAAATATTGCAGGTTGTGATAATGTAAAAGTGGAAGCGGGTTTGTATAAGAAGAAAGTAACTGTCACTAAAAAAGTAGAGATTGTTAGGAAAAAGTTTTGAATTTCGGTTAGAAAGAGTATTGCTTTTGTATTAAGGAGGACATGGGTTTTGTGAGTTGGAGTCAAATTTTTTTTTACTACGAGTGATAGTATTATTTTAATGTTGTTTTGAGTGTAAAATTTGGTTTAAAATATCACGACTCTTAAAATTTTCTTTCTTATACATATATAGTAACTCCATTGGAATATATGGAAGAGGACCCCTGTTGTTAAGATCTTTCCTATAACAACATTATTTTATATGCATGGTACTCCGAAGTAATATATGTAAGATGCCTTCTATTGAAGTAATATATGGAAGATGCCTTTTATTGTTGTAGCTTTTATTATAAAAATTAGTTTTTTAAAGGAAAAAAATATTTTAGTACTAGTTTGATTTGGTTTAGGAAAAGTGAAATATTTGAAGTTTTTTTTTTTCTTTTTTGTGAAATTATTAATGGAAAAGCTTTATTTTTTGCATATTAAGATTGTGTTGTGTTTTATTATTTTATTCCATATTGAGATTGTGTTGTGTTTATTTTTCTTTTATTTATTGAGAGAACACACCTTCCATAAGGGTTTTGGCTTCATCTAATCGTTAAATTGTTATCGAGCATATTAGGTGTAGTTAATTTTAAACTTTCCTCGTCTATTCATGGCAATAGAGAGCAATAGCCTCACTCAACCCCATATTATTTTATTCATAGATAAAAATATGTTTTTAGAGCATTAAAATGATGTTTTTAATCCTCAAAATTTATGGGATTTAGTAGAGAATGAAGTCAATGAGCCTCCATATCAAGTAGATTTGTAGCCCCTGATAGAGGCATAAATGAATGTATTAAAAGTAAATTTGAAAAAATGCAAAAAACTTTTTATAATTGAATAGGCGGTGGATAAGAGCAAAGTTCCTAGGGTTGCAACAACTAGGTCTAAAAGGATCGGGATAGATTAGAAGCTTCATATCAAGGTTCTAACAAAGAAAAAGTAGAAAAATTACAAATCTATAGAAATAATTTTACAAATTTGAGTATGAAGGATTCGAAATGATTGACCATTTTTACCCATCTCAAATGTCTAGTAAAGTATGGCGAGTCTCATGGTGAGATACTTCGAGATCAAAATATTACAGAGAAGGTTCTTAGGATCTTTCTAATAAAGTTTGATGCTATTGTGGTGGCGATTGATTTAACTTAAATTAAATCTTAATCAAAGAACCAAGATAAATAATATAATATCATATGCGAAGCACACAATGACAAACAAGTGCAAGTAACAAAATGATAAGTGTGACTTATTTGATAACTCGATGTCTTTATCGAATATGGGGTGGAGTGATAGTGGAACATGCTCAATACGTAATGTGCATGTTGCATCTAGAGGATTGTGACTTATATGTACATTGGACGGTAGCTCCCAGAAGGGGATAGAATCACCCTAGGTGCTAGTGTATGTATTGGACGCTAGTGTCCTAGTAGTAAGTGCAAATCTGGGTCTTTGAAAGTCCGACAATGTCACATTTATTTCTCTCACGTTACATCCACTTCGTTGTAATGTTTTCTTATCACCCATGTACCGTAAAGAAAGCCTTAGGTACATGCACAAGGTTCAAACACACATTGGACAAAATAAAATATACATATGTTTGAGTAAGATTGAGCTAAATGGCCACCTCAATGTGATTGTCGGCAAGCATTATGCTTAATTTTAGATTCAATATAGTTCTCGCGGCGTGCGCGTGCGTGTGTGTGAGATAGAATAATCTCCCTTAAATCTAAGTTGCCCTTGCTTCAATCGCACCAAGATAGCAAGCTATAACTTACTTTTTCCCCAATATAATGTGTGATGGAATTTAGAATTTGCCTTTTCTATGTAATAAATAATTCAGCCCAAATGTAGTCTTTAGGTGTTCATTTTGTCCAAGTAGAAGATAAAAAGTAATAGCCCGATAGTCTCCTATTGCCTCATTATAATATTTAGTAGGTTGTGCATATGTATGATTCCTTTGCTTAAATTTCATCTTTAATAACTTTAAATGTTAGCCCAAAGAGATAAATAGAAGTTCGAAAAAGATGAGCAAGTGATGGGCCCTTTTAAACATAAGAAGACACGGGAAAGTACAAGAGCACCTAAAAGGGACAATAGTGCTTGGGTGCTTTTGTTCTTCACTTTGAGTGCTAATCTCTAGAGAGTTTTGAAGATAAAACATGAAGTACTAAGCTAGGTAACAAGTTGTGTGATGTGGAATGTTTCAAAAGTAAAGGAATAATCCCATAAAAGTAGATGATGAAAGCATGAAGAGATAAATAAATGTCAATGTAAAGCAAAACAAGTGTTGTTAATGTCTAGTTTTCTTGCTTAAGAATCATGCATATAATGACATACTAGAGGCATGATGTAATAGTACTAAGTGCATAATTTTTGTTTACATTCACTCCTACTTTACGCTAATGAATGAACATTCAAGTAACATAAGTGACAGGTCATTGTATTACCAGTCATTTAACTAACTCATAGACAAGTTGGTATCATTATAACCAAGGCGGTGTCTAAAGATGTATGCAAAATGAGAAAGAAAATTTTGTTCAACAATACTTCTTCATAAGAAAACAAACTAAAATTAATCATGCATAAAAATGAAACATGCAGCAAATAAATTAAAGAAAATAAACTTTGAAGTAAATAAACTATGCTAAGAAATAATAGAAAAACCCTCCTTGGGGAAGAGAGGCTTTTGGCCATCCTCTTCCCTTTGGATTTGGAGCAACTACAAGGAAATTTTTAAAACTGCACTTGTATTGATTCAAAATTGATTTACAAAATGGAGTAAAACCAATACAAAGATTGATTATGATATCAAATATATGCCCCTTTTTCCAAATATATAGAAGAGGTATTTATAAGCATCTCTCCTAGTTTACTTAGTCCACACACTAAGAATTAACTACCTATTCCTATGCGGATTTATTCAAAGAAAGAAATCTTAAACAAAGTTGACTACAACAGTCTACTTATCGTGGAGAATATTTCTATTACTCATCCCTTTAATCTAAGAACATAAAGTGGGAGAGTACTTATTTAACATTTCTAATACTATTCCACTATTTTCTCATCTTTGAAACATGGAGAGAAAATATATGAGTGTTAAGTCCATGACTTTAAATTTTTCTTGGAACGTCATATGCATGCATGAATTTGGATTGCCACATGTTTGGATTTGTATTCTTGGTTGATGATGTGGAAAAGAAAAAGTGGGCTTAATAGTTTGGTATTCTTTACATTAATTTAGAACAAACCAAAAGACTTTCGATAAATGGATCTTTCAAGAGGCTGCGTGGAAATTTTTAGTGACAAAAATCTATGAACGTGGAGTAGAGTTACTTATGACCTATTTTTACACACTATTGCATTCCAACTTAGAAAAAGATCGGAAATAACAACAATTAGATTGTAAATAAATTTCTAAAAATATGATAAGATAAATCTTATATTCTACCTTAAATATGTTATCCGTTATTAAAACTACATCTAAATTCACTTGAAAGCTTGATTTTAAGAGAGAGAATAAAAGTGTTATTTGGTGATATAATGAGACATATTTTGGTCTCATCATTCCCCCACACTTAACTTCTTGCATGCCCTCATGCAAGTTATTGATCTTCTTATAGAATTTATTTTTTAATACTTATGCATCTTTCAAATTGTTTTCTCCTTTTTTTCATGATAACAACAAACTGAGATTCTAGAAGTAAATTTTTTACTTCTTTCTTATTCATGCTCTCATGAGGTTTTTCTAGATAATGTAGAGATATTTTTAACCCTCTTTGTTTTCTCACATTCTTCAGTTTGGAAAAGAGTGAGTCTCCCCCCTCATACCCTCATGCAAACCATTTTTTTATTGAGCATCGTATAGATCCCAACTGCTACAAACTGGAAAGACTTCATCTGTATCATTTGCTTTGTTACTTGACTTGATCAACATGTAAGATTTTGACAAATTTCTCTCTTGTTTGTTTTCTTTTTTTTAAGTTTTCTAAAAGTGAATCTATTTGTAATTAAAACAACAAATAACAATATTTGAGAATAGAAAAATAGAAGTTACCATACCATACTTAGTAGTTATCCTTGCTTTCATCATGTTGTATAATCTTGATTTCATGTCTCAATTTGAACAAAACAAATAGATGTAAAGTCAAGACCTCACAACATAGAACTTTTCAGTAGCAAATAATTTCATCAACCAAGTTGGCATAAGAGAAGCAGTCATATGTATCCAAGAAAGACTTTGAAGTGCAATTTTTTTGAAAAATAACCATTTGTTGGTTTCCAACTTTGCCCTTTTTATTTTATTTTTCTTTTTTATTCATTGACCAATCAACTAGCTAGTTTTCTAATCAAGGATTTTTTTAGTAATTGGCCGGCCCAAGAAATTTGTTTTCTAACCAATCACTATCCTTTTGAGAAATGTCAACATGATGGAAAATCAAGAAGCAATCTTCCAAAATTTTTACAAAGATCCAACCAGCTTAGAAAGCCATTTACAATCTTCAACTTCTCCTTTAAAATGTAACATTTGTGATATAAGAACAATATACAACCATTGAAAACTTTGGCTATGATTGTTTCTTTGAAGAGTCAGGTGAACAAGACAAATAAGAAGTTGAGAAACAATGGTAAACTGTTCTGGAAATGGGATGGTTCAGGGACTTCTTCATTTATTAGGAATGGATGGTTTATTATGAGAGGTTGTGGGTATGATCCTTGAATACAAATGGTATGTTGGCATTTTAATTAGCATATACTTGGTTGAGCTAATATTTTTCTATAGTCATGAGAAGAATTAACATTGACTACTGAATATCAGAGGAATTTTGGTGGTTCTAGTAGTTGGGAAAATGATTTTTAGCAAAAACTCAACAAAAATGAGACAGAGAGGGTAGCATGGAATGAATCAGGTACTAAAAATGAGGAGTATTAGCAAAATACTTGCATGCATCATAATATTATTTTTAAAAAAACAATCTTTAGCATGTTATTATTATTTTTTAGTTGTGTGCATTCAAACTACAATATCTTGGGTGTTTCTCAACAAAATGAGTGATTCAAAATGATTTGGAAATATCATAGCATGTAGAAAAAAACCCATAAAACATTGAGCTATTTCTTTACCAGGTCAATCAGCTTGCATCAAAAACACCTTATTATTTTTACACAATAACTCCTTATCGTTGAATATCTTTTTCCTATGACCTCCTCTCGTAATGCTTCGTTTATGTTCATTTTGCACTTTCCTTGCCAAAATATACGCTAAGGGTTTCAGCCTATAGGGAAAGAGTTTGCAGATGAAAGGATGCAAGCATGAAGACATCCTACATCTTTTCCTTCAACATGGCGTTTCCTTCCTCCGTGACAAAACAACTCAACTTTTCCTTCAACTCCCAATTTGTTTGCACAAATATTCCACATAAATCTTTTTCTCTGCTAACATGCACAAAGTTAGTTTTTTTTGTATTTCTTGCATGCATGAACTATTATTTAATCTTTGTAGAAGTAATAATACATGCAAACAAGAAATATTTTAGAATAGGAAACCCTCATTGCATGAAAATAATAGTATAAATCAGAGTATTCATTTAAATCATTCATTATTCTACCAAATCAATTTATACCATGCAGAAATATATTGTTTTACAATTTTTATAAAGATAAAGAAAACTTATCATCATATTCCTATTGTTTTCATTCCATCACACCACAATACATGGGTAACTAATACTCGTAATTGTTGTGTATATAGGAAATGAAACTAGATACAGTTTTATTTTATGACAATGCATATTTCTACTATGAATTTTCATCCATATACGGATTAAGGTAGTCAATCTTATCAACAAGCTACATATCATATTGAAATGATCAATATAAATATAATAGAAATATTTTTTAACAGAATAAATAATTGCATAAACACATTTCTGATGGACTAATATAAACATGAAATGATATTTCATTTTATTGAGGGGGTCTAGTTTTGACAATCTCCAACGGGTTTTAAATCTAATTACATAAATAAAATTTAATCTATTTGGAGAAAATAAATTTGCAGAAAAACAAAATGCACGAAAACAAATTTACAAAAAAATAAAATTGCAGGAAAATAAAAAAACTTGAAAGTAAATTCGAATAAACAACAATAAAACAAAAACCATCCTCTTACCTCGTTGGAGTGGGCCCTTACTCCTCCGGTTTGGATGAAAAACTTAATCTAGTTGCATGAAAAGAAATTCTAAAGAAGCTATTGAATAAGAATCTTCTGTCACAAATCTTGTTAAGAGGTATTATATTATCACTAGAATATTCTTTTAGAAAAATCTAAGTTTCTTAATAACACCATGATCCCCGAAAATGACGCCAAAAATGATGGGTCATTGTATTACATTCACTTAACTAACTCATAGACAAGTTGGTGTCATTATAACCAAGGTGGTGTCATTATAACCAAGATGCATAAAGATGTATGAGGAGAAAGAAAATCTTGTTCAACGGTACTTCTTCCTAAGAAAACAAACTAAAATTAATCATGCATAAAAAGGAAACATGGAGCAAATAAATTTAAAAAATAAACCTACAGTAAATAAACTATGCTAAGAAATAACTAAAAAATCATCCTCCTTGGGGAAGAGTGGTTTTTGGCCATTCTCTTCCCTTCGATTTGGAGCAACTACAAAGAACTTTTTAGAACTGCACTTATATTGGTTCAAAACTAATTTTAAAAATGGAGTAAAACCAATACAAAAATTGATTATGATATCAAATATATGCCCCGTTTTCAAAGTATATAGAAGAGTTTTTATAGGCATCTCTCCTAGTTTACTTAGTCCACACACTAAGAACTAACTACCTATTTTTGAGCGGATTTATTTAAAGCAATAAATCTTAAAAAACTTGACTACAATAGTCCACTTATTGTGGAGAATATTTCTACAACTCATCCCTTTAATCTAGAAACACAAAGTGGGAAAGTACTTATTCAACATTTATAATATTATTCACTATTTGCTCATCCTTGAAACATGGAGAGAAAATGGAGGAGTGCTAAGTCCATGACTTTGAATTCTTCTTGGAACGTCACATGCATGCATGAATTTGATTGTCACATGACTGTTTTGAATTTTGAATTTGTATTCTTGGTTGATGATGTGGAAGCAAAGAGTGGGTAGAATAGTTTGGTGCTCCTTTACATTACTTTAGAACAAACCAAAAGACTTTCGGTAGTTGGGCCTTTCAAGAGTCATGCGTGGAAGTTTTCGATGAGAAATATATTAACTTGGACTAGATTTTCTTATGACATGTTTTCTACACACTATTGCATTCCAACTTAGAAGAAATATCAGGAAATAACAACAATTAGATTGCAAATAGATTTCTAAAGAGATGATAAGATAAATCATATATTCTACCTTAAATATGTTATATGTTATTAAAACTACATCTAAATTCACTTGAAAGCTTAATTTTAAGAGAGAATAAGAGTGTTATTTGGTGATATAATGAGACATATTTTGGTCTCATCAATAAGGTAGACAGAAAAGCACACCTTGTGGGGAGCTAAAAGATTATAATTGATAGTGTGTTGAATGGAAATCGTAGGATGTGTACTTATGGAATCTAAGAGGGGATGAGAACCTTAGAGGTGACTTGTGCACGTAGTGAAAGTGATACTTGTGTTTGTAATTGAATATTACATTTTCCGAGTATTTTGTTCTTGAGATTGATCCATGTTTTATTTATGTTGTTTTATGTTGGAATAAGGACGGGCATGTAAAAGAAGAAAAATGTAGCCAATGCTCATGATATATGAAATTGCACTTTAACTTAGAGAAATCAAAATAGAAATGTATGTGAAAAATAAGTAAATCAATGACAAGGTACACCTAAATGTCAATAGAGAAAAGATATAATGTTCATGTGTTTATTCTCTTAGAGATGGTTGGAAGAGTCTAGAGTTATCAATTCCTAAATTGATGTGAATACTTTGAGGATTTAGGCATCCTACCGCTAGAGAAAGAGTGTTGGGAGAGGTTTCAATTTTCCTCCACCCATTGACACTTATGCATAGATAAGTTCCATTGCAGATGGTCAACAACCCAATAATAACTAGCCATGGATGATCTTTATTCTAAACATATCGTTGTCCCTGTATATTCCCTAGGTGTCACTCCTTATTTGATATTGGTAGGAAAATGTGAATTGAGAAAGAAGAGTAATTAGTTTCTTTCCCAAAGTATGAAATATGCCACTAATTTTGTATCTTTATTATGAATACCTACCTTGAAAAACCAAAATAAAATGCTACCGAAAACTTATTTCAAGTGTTAAATGTATGTTTTGTCCCCATGACAAAACTTTCCTAGTGGGACACTAACACCCATCATTATTGTCTCGATCAGGGGTGCTTTTGTCCCTTTGTTATTTATGGCTCATGTTTGATTCTTAACCATTTTCTAGGCTCATATCTCGATAAAATTTTATTATATACCATTGTTTGTATTTGGTTTTGGGTTACTAAGAGGGTGAAATAATCATGTGATGATTGCCCCCACTGATTTGGGTGTTGTGAGATGGATCAAAGCAAGCATGATCCAAAAAGGTAACCTAAAGTTGATGTGCACATTTGAAGAACTAGTACAGGGGGAATAAAGTATGTGCATGGAATATGCAAAACAATGGGAAGAAAACTAGCAACAAGTGTTAGTGACAAACAAGCATGACACAATGTAATAGAAACTAGTCAAATACACAAAATCACATCAAGAGAACAACATAGTAGTTGGTGGAAAACATAGGACAACACTCGGGACGTCACCATAAAATCAAGGCCTTTAAAGCCATATAAGAAAACAAAAAATCAATCATAGGGTATAACCCACAAAAATGGCAAACAGGGCACAAACATAGAAGACAAGACACAAGAAAAAAACATGATTTGGGACTAAGATGCAAGAAAAAGAGCTACACATGAAGCACCTATTATCACATTAAAATAATTAATAGTATGTCACAATGTATATAGATGAAAATATGAATGAAAGTAGTAGATATTGTAATGATAACACATGAATATAGAAAGGTAGGGAAAATAGATGCCCCCAAGAGCCTCGGTGGAACTAGTAGAGAACAATGTCAAGCATCATACATCATGTGATAACATGTAGATAGCATGCATTCACCTCAAAGTACCATGTGAACATGCATGTGTATATGTAAAAGGATAGAACATACTATGAATCAAACTAACATGATAAGCAAAATGCAACATAGAATAGTATAAGAAAACAAAGATACATCCAACCAAGATCTAAGCTAATGTTTTGGTATTTTTACAAATATCTGACTATTTTTTTATGATTAGAATATGAAATACTAAGACTATGGAAGGTAAGAAAGGTTTCCCCAAAGTATGTGTGTAAAGTGAGGTTCATGTGTGTAAGTGTGCCCTCAATAGTCATGTTTGAACCTAGAACAAGAGTGTATCATCGGGTAACAAGGGGGATTTGAATGCCCTCCAAGTGTGAATTCCATAGTGATATATTCAATGAGGACAAAGGGAAAGGGCCCATTATATACTAATGTGAGAGAGGAACACATGTGAACATGATCCAAGGACCTAGTGTCATGTGAAATTACATGTGTCACAATGTGTGAGTAGGATTATGTCATGCATGTGGAGAATGAGATCGTGAAGTGTGCTTAAATGTGCCACGTGCAAGCATGCACCCGTGTGTGAACCTAGTTTAGGGATATGGGACCAATAAAGTCCACGTGGCCGAGAAGCAAAGCCACATGTGACAGATATCTAGGTGAAGATGTGGAACTATCACTAAGAGTGATAGGAGACCTAGATACCAAAGTAGTGTATGTCAAATTCATGTGACCATCAAGATGTGTAGAGGTAGGTGCACTAGTGGTAGTAGTAACTGAGGATATGATAGTGATAGGTGCTAAATATAAAGGGTCATGTGGTGGGATTCCTTGAATAGTGATAATGTGATGCTCATGCACAAATTAAGACATAAATGAACTATGGATGGGACGGATTTAGTAACCTTAATCCAAAGAAGTCCTAAGACCATGTCACAATTGTAACCTCAAATCCAACAAAGAAAGTCATAGAAATAGTAAGAGGCCCAACAATGATTAAGAGAATCACATGCCCATAAGAAGTAGTAATCTAAGTGTCATCTAAGATAATGAAAATCTAATAGCTTGTAATAAAGATAATGAACATGCATTACGTTTGAAAGTAGGATGCACCATAACATTGTTAACAACATGAGTACCAACAAAAGCATCAATGTGAAGTCTATGTGATGAAAAAGAAGCATGAAAATTTGCATTAATGAAAGTAATAATAGATAGGGAAATATCAATAGTACCAACAAAAAAACCCAAGAGGATGATAAAAAGATGGAGGTGGAATCACATTGATAAACATGATTACAAAAAGATTCAGAACCGCTTTTTTTCCTGTTTGGGTAATGGATCAATGAAAATATTAAGCTTTATATTGTCATTAATATATTTAAAAATAATAGGCTCAGGATTTCAATTGCATTATTATCAATCAAGTCTGGATCAAATGTCTAAGATTAAAACATCTATTAGTGGAATGACCATTACATCTATGATAATCACAATGTGTATTTTCATCAAAACTCTTACCACAAGGATGATTAGGATCTAGCTCAAGAGGGGATGGAAGAGAAATTAGATTACTTTCAATGAGTTGAGGCAATAAGACGTGAGGTGGATATGAAAATCTAGTAAAAGTGTGTCATGTAGGTTGGATTTTAGCTTTTTGGTTGAGATACAACATTAACAGTAGGCTTAGGCTCATTAGAATTTCTCTTAAAAGTATATTTACTTTGGAATTTGTTACTAGATTGATTGGAAGTATTATCACCATACTTTATATTTACCATAGAAAGTAACTTGGATTCACGTTCTTTAAGGTTATGCCATAAGTGATCACAAGAATGAAAAGAATCAAAGAGTACACATTCTTGTAAAGGAGGCAATATACTTTTGATAAATAGATCCTATAATTCAGATTCAACCAAGACATTGTTCATTTTAGCAAGATTACTCTATAACACAAAACATAGTCACTAATATGCTCATTAGATTCTTGCTTCATTTTATCCATTTGTGCATATGTTATTTTAGTTCTGATATTCATATAAAAATGTCCCAAGGATACATTTTTATAAAAGTGAAAGATCTATAGATTGCAAAGGTTAATCATAGAACCATCACAAAGCATATTCTTTTAAGATCATAAGAAATAATTTGGTCAGTAATATATCATCACAAGCATAGTCCAAACATGCAAGAGGAAATGATCTAAAATGCTCTTGTGGATCTCCATGGCCATCTAAAAGAGGGAACTTGGGTGAAGCAAAATTGGGAGGAAGTGGGTAAGAAGAAACTTCAGGTGTAAGAGGACTATGTAGGAGAAACAAAGAATCAAGAGACGAAGAAGAAGAAGAAGAGGTGTGTTGTAATTGACGACTTTGAGCCTATAAATCATGGTACAAGGAATCTAAGGCATGGGTGATTGAAGAAGTGCTAGTTTGGATATAAAAAATACTGGGGGAGGAAAAGTGTGTG
The DNA here is from genome assembly GCA_018340775.1 of Taxus wallichiana var. yunnanensis. Classification (NCBI taxonomy): domain Eukaryota; kingdom Viridiplantae; phylum Streptophyta; class Pinopsida; order Cupressales; family Taxaceae; genus Taxus; species Taxus wallichiana. Next base: position 255,693,305 of record CM031241.1, on the reverse strand, counting down.
GTGGGTGTGGAAATAGGCATGTGAATGGTGGATGTCCCCAAACTAGTGGGGGAGAGGAAAGTGGAATATAAAAAGTGGTAAAAATAGAGAGCTATAAGGTATCGAACCATACCGACATGAGCAATAGTGTCATGGGAATGATTGATCACTAATAAAGAATAAAAAACATGTGGATGTCAATGAGTGGGATTGTCACATAATGTGGAACAAAAATTGGTGAGAGCATCAAGTTGTTCCTAATCAACATTAGTGTCTTCATCATAAGAATGTTCACTATCAGAAGCTTTTATTTTTAAAGGGGATCTAATGGGAATCAAAGAGAGGATTATCATTTGTAGATTTATCCATAATGTTGGAATGATTGCGAGTCTATGGGAGAAGTTTAGTATTTTTGGAAGACCAAAGTGACCACTACGGGTAATGGGCATGAAAGAGGAAGCACACAAAACCTATAGCCACTAGGGATTGGAAAAATAGATCCGATAAAGAGCATGTAAGAGTTGGGTTCACCAAAGGATTTAATTGAAATTAAATCTTAATTAGAGTAATAAATAAGAAATATAAGAAATATATAGTATGCATCCAAACAATGACAAGTAAGTGCAAGTAATAAGAGGATAAGAGTGAATTAGTTGATAACTCGTTCATCTGTACCAAATATGGATTGGAGTGATAGTGGAAGAGGCTCAATATGAACTATACATGCTCCTTCTAGAGGAATGTGATATGCAGTATGTTGGATGGTAGTGCCTGAAGGGGACAAAACTACCCCATGTGTTAGTGTCTGTAATGGGAGCAAGTGTTTTGGTAGTGTGTGAGGATATGGTTCTTTCAGGGTTTGAAAATGCCACCTTTACTTTGCTATGTGTCACTTCCACTTCGTTGTAGGGTTTTTCATGTCACTCTTATACCTACAAAGTAAACCCTAACTACCTGCTCAAGGCTTGTTAGGTAAAACATATTACTTAGGTAATTTATGCATTATTATTTTGTATTTTACCTTAGTTACTTTTACATTTAGTTAATTAGTGGTTACTCAGGTAAGTAGGTGGTTAAATATATTGTTATATTATTATATTTTTTATAACAATATTTGGTATTTTACGTATTCACGTATAAATTTGGTTATGCTTATGAAACATCTTATTTGTCTCCATTTTGTTGTCCAATGTATATAAGCATTGTAACTTGTTTTTACTAATCAATAAAACCTCTAGCAAGATGCCTCCTTGTTTCCCTTGCATTTGGGAGCTCTAGTTGGAGGCTACAAAAATCAAGTAGAATTTGTCAAGTAAGGTTTCAGTAGAGTGTGTAAGAGGTTTTGGAGAAGATTTCTGCCCCTTGGAGAGCATGTGTTACCTCTAGTAGTTTCCCAAACCCACCCCTGTATCCCCACAATCTATTGTTTCCAAATCCGGGTAGTTTTCATATTTTGTATATGCATTGTGCAAGGAGGGGTCCCCAGGCACTTCCTCCTGCACCCAAATGCTCTGCAGGAAAAACTGGTTCTATGAAAAGAAAAGAAATTTTCCCCACCAGGGGTTTTTCCACTAAATTTAGTGGACTATTTTGCTTCAGCTAAAGTTAGCATTGCTACTATATTTAGAGGTTTGTGCCTCCCTGAGTGAGTTGAGGCGAGTTTACATCGAGCAGTGACTGAGCCCAAGGACCGAGTTGGGGTGTTTGTTTAAAGGAGGCTAGCTATACCCAGTCGAGTTGACTGTCATACCTGCCAAGCTGAGTTGTAAGCAAGTCATTTCCGTGTGAATCATTGTAACTCCACATACATTTGATGAGATATATCTTATGGATCCATCGACATACCAACCAAGATGTGTTTTGGTGCATTCAATGCGTTCAATCCCCTGCACTGAGCCATCGAGCCAACAATAAGAAAACTAATAAGTGAGTCGATTAGAGATCATCCGAGCTCTCATCGTGTAGAACACAGATCAGGCAGAGTCCACATGCAAACTTCTAAGCGGTAAAAACCCAGTTGGTACCACTAAGCGTCAAAACCGAGCCATATAGAAACAAGCTGACCCAGCATCAATCAGGCCAAGCCCTATTCTACACGTTTCTTGTGGTTGAAACCCTGCACGGAGAAAAAAGAGATAGCAAACAAGCATAAATAAAAACCTTGCGTTCCATTCCCACCCTACACGAAAGCAAATAACAGCAGATGAATCAAAAGTAAAATAACATAGCAAGCCAAATAAGAGATCTGGGTATAGCGCTAACCCTAAACCACCGTCATCCAACATTGAGCCATGTGGACCCTCCTGTTAGCTATCGCGTTGTCTTTGTTAATGTTAGTCCAATATTGAATATTGTTTAAATATTTTTTTTTCATCACCTATCACATGATTTAAATGCATTAAGTTGGTTAGTGGAATATGCTATATTTTAAAATTTGATTGAAAATTTAGTTCTTGTTGCCAAAGTTAGAGGCACAAAAACCCCACTATCCACTTGGTCATCACCAACCCCCCTCCCCTCACACCCCAAAAACATTAGCAGGGAACCCTATTTTTGGTTAAACATTTATTTTCTCCCACATAGCTTAAAAAGTGATTTCGAGCATCTTTTTCTAAAGGAGGGGTACCCAAAATGGAAATTTAGTGCCTTATGTCAAAGTTAGAGGCAAAAAAACTCCACTATCCACTTGGCCATCACCAACCACCTCCCCCTCCACCCCCCCTCCACCCCAAAACAAATTAGTGAGGAAAACCCTATTTTTGGTCAAAATTTTATTTTCTCCCACATAGCTTAAAAAGTGATTCTCGAGCATCTTTTCCTAAAGGAGGGGTACCCAAAATGGTCATTTTCAACTTCTTCTTTTTGGCATTTTGCATTCTTAGCCATTTTGAGCTTTGGAGGCCACCAAGGCCCTACAAAACAAAATACATTTTTTTCCCCGCCATTTAATTTTTCCGCATAAATGATTGTAATCTAATATTTTCAAAGTATTATTACATTGTTTTGTGCTAACATGCCCTCTTGTTGGGAGAATTCTAACCACCCACTATGGAAAACAATGCTCCAAAATGTTTCTTTCCTGACTTTCAGCTACTCCGTTGTGATAATTATGCCGCATGGAATACCGAAATTCGAATTCAACTCGAGTTTGAATAAATTTGGCTAGTTGTAAATGGTTCAATAACCATATAGGAAGATGATGTAGTTTAGCAGTGACAGTTTGATAGGGCCAATCAAAAGGCAAAGTTCATAATCTTATTTATAGTGTCCGAAGACGTGTGACCCCACATTCAAGATGTTAAAATAACGAAAGAAGTGTGATACAAGTTTAGCATAGTGTATGAGGCCTAAAACAAGAACACCATATTGAATTTGTAGAGTCGGTTGCATTAAATAAAATTCAAGCAAATGAGAAAGTGGTGGATTTCTTGCGGATATTTGCAACATTTCGGGTTTCACTTCTATCCTCGGGAGAGGAAATACCATATGATGATCTTATGCTCATTATTTTGAGAGAACTTCCTCCCTTTTACTATTTTTGTGACAACACTTAACTTTTTAGATCAAACCATAATTGTTGAGAGGCTGGTGAATTTTCTACAAAGCGAGAAAAGTATCTTCATAAAAAGATGATGAAGAAGGGTAAGCACACTCTTCTCAAAATTCCCAAAAATAATATTGATAAGGGGGCAAGAAAAAGAGGAAATGTCATATCTATAAAAGAGGACATGATTTGAAATATTGTTGGTATAATACATACAAGAAAGGGTTATCAAGTAATTTTGGACCTTATAATCAACAATCACAATAAGGAAAGTCACACTACAAGCGGGGGTAGAAGAAGGATAAAGGAAATATAGTTGAGTAAGAAGACCATTTAGATGATGAGGAATTCTTGTACACTACCCATTCCAGTGAAACAACCACATCATCTAGTGCGAACTGGTGTGTTTATCCTAGATCCTCTCGACACAAGATCAAACATAGAGACTACTTCACCACTATATGGCAAACACCCTCTAAGAATCATGTTTCACTGGGGATAACTCTTCCTACACATTCCAAGGTATTAGAAACATTACTCTTCCTCTTGGTTCACAAAATTGTAGGTTATCATATGTCTTGTATGTCCCTAGTTTGACGAAGAACTTACTATCAATTAGTCAACTTCTAGATCATAATATGAAGATTGATTTTGATAGTCATTCTGGTAAGAAAGTGTTCTTGATTCGTGATTAATCCAAAGGCTCAAAATTGTTGCAAAAGCCTCAAATGTGGGATGAATGTTCCAACTTGATTTTGTTCACATGGATGATCAAGTACTAGTGGCTAAGAATACTTCTTCTACACAGTTGTGGCATCAAAGACTTGGTCACATCAATTTTGGATATCTTGATACACTTCACTGGTATAATATGGTGAGATGTTTTCCATCCCTCATGGCTAATAAAAATAAGTATCCTAACTACTTGATAGTAAAACAACATAGATCCTCCTTATAGAAGAGTATATATTGAGCTCCAGGTAACCTTGATTTAGTTCACACAAACCTTGTTGCTTTTTGGTCTGATACAACCTAATCATTTCAGATTTCAACATTTTATGCTTTGTGTTGATGATTATTCTAGAAAAATAGGAATTTTTTATCGTCGTAAAAAAGTGAAGCTTTTGAGAACTTTAATAAGTTTAAAGTGGTTATTAAGAACGGGTCTGGTCACAAAATCAGATCTCTATGCTCATATCAAGGGGGGAATTCACCAGTAATGATTTCAAAGCCTATTTGAAAGCTCACAAGATTCATTGAAATATGCCTCCTTCACACACACAGAATTAGGATGGTTTTGTAAGATAAGGAACCATACTATCATGGAGATGGTGTGATGTATGATCGATGGTTCGGGACATACAAAGACATTATGGGCCAAAACATTAAAGACCACAATATTTTTGCTTTAAGAGTGCCCACGATTGCTCTTAATGGAGTAAGCACATGAGGCATGGTCGAATCGGAATCCATCCATTACACACCTAAGAGTATTCAAATGTAAATCGGCACACACTTACCCAAGCGAAAATAAATAAGTTGGATATGAAATTTGAGGAACTTGTCTTCATTGGCTATAATGAAAAAGATCTTGGGTACATATTGATGGATCCAAAGATTATGAAAGTCTACACCTAAGATATGTTGATTTCTTTGAGAAAAAATAAGTTGATGTTCCTTTCATAGAATCACCTAATGTAGATAGCACACCTTTTGTGAAATAAAATGTTGATGTTCCCACTAATGATGACAATGATGATGAGGATGATGGTGATGATGATATAGGATGAAAACCCACAGGAATAGTACATCATATGCCCAAGTGGTTTACAAACATGATTCAAGATGCAAAGTTAGATGCTCCTTCAGACACATCCACCACTAAACCATGGAATTGTAGTAAATCTCGTGAAGAAGTAAATTTTACTTTGATGAGTATAATTATAGAATCTATTGAGCCCTCTACTTTCCAGGAATCCCTACAGTTAAAATCTCAAAAGATGTTGATGTAGCCTAGAATATACCCAAAAATCCCAAGGCATGCTAGCACATCACTCAACCAAAATTGAGATCTCATTCGAAGCACGTAAGGGTACCAAGTCCCTCTTTAGAGTTACTTGTCCAGAATGTTAGCATGATTGTGCATGTATATTTCACGTCCATAACAGATAATCAATTAAACCACAATGTATGAACCAGATCTAGATCTAAACCATATGAAAGATTGACTAAAAATTATTATAATAAGATTTACCATGCAAGAACCAAATTTAGTCACATATAACACCAATATCCAGCCAATATGATCCATTATATTAAATATTGCAAAACATAGAAGCTTCATACATTCAAGATCTAGTTTCCATGGTTATGCACACTAGCAAATCCACAACATAACTCTACAATAATCGGTACTATCAAAACCGTGCAAATCAATACATATATATAGGGGTGGGGACTTGCCCTTCATGCATATGCACCTTCCAAAATAGGCTACACGATAATAACAATCATGCGCCTTTACAAAAGCATGCAAGTACTCTAATAATAGATTTCCTATAGTTAACTCTAAGTAGAAATCCTATTATTAGACCAAAACTATGTATGGCACTCAAACTAATGCTTATTCCCAAAATAACCTTGCATGATCTGCACATCTCCATGTCATTGTGTCCTCAACACGCTATCTCCAAAAGTATCCTTATCTCGCAAAAAGTGGCTAATCCGAATTCAAACTGTTTTGGCATGCTCATGTTCCTCCCTGAATCTACGCCTTCCCACGCATCTGGTTCCTATGCCCACTTCTTGTGCATTTTATACTTGATCTATATTTCCACGCACTCAACATTACCCCACACTAATTGCATTTCCATCCCCGAACAATGGGAAACTGATCTATCCCTCCAAGAGTCAATAGATGATGAATAATGAATGAAGAATGAAGAATAAAGAATAAAAGAATGAAGTATTACTCGACGCTCTGCTCCTCTACCGGTAAGATTAGTTTTGGGTACTCATTCTTAACTTCTACCTCTAATTCCTGCCAATCACTTAACACCTCACCTATTTTTTTTGGGATGTCTATCACTATAGCGTCCAATTCATCTTGAGTCATATTTTCCTTTTCATTCTACAAAACTTAGACAACATTTTCCATGCCTAACATCATTCCCTCCATGAAATCCATTTTCTGTGTTATAAGCTTCCCAATTTCATCTATTCTATCCTTGTGTGGATCTTGGCTGCTCTACGAGGGCTTCGCTTTTATTTCACCAAAGCAAGTCTTTATGCACCCCAATGCCTCATCTTTCATTTCTTTCAGGACTTCATTATCCTATGTAAGAGTCCTTCTCCTAATTATGGCATCCGGCGCCATACACATGTTCAATGCTTGATCTACCCTTTTCAGCTCATCCTTCAAGGCTTTTAATAAAGACTCGTAGCTTGAAATATTTTTGGAAATGGTGGCCTTGGCTCTTGTTGCTTCCTCTGCAAGGTATTTTGGCATGGGCATACGCACGGGCCCTTCATCAATGACTAGTTTCACAAGTGTGCACAGATAATGCATGATAGAAGGAAATTTTTCTGGAACTTGGGATTCCATATGTGGCCTCACCTTAAGAATATCGTCACCAATCTCCTTGGCCATTTTGATCAAAGGTTATATTCTCACCTCGGCCCTTTCCTTCTCTTTTGTAAGGTGTTTGATCTTTGCATCCTATATTTATTATCATCCATCAGCGCCCTAATGGTTGTCGCTTTATCTATGTTCTTGTGCATAACCTCTGCAGATACCTTTACTAAACCATTGCTTACTTGTTCGTCTAACATAACATTTGGCTTGACATTGACGTGTCAGAGATGTGGTGCCTTCTTCATTCTATGTGAGATGCATGATTCTTCGCATACATCAAAATTTGGCTCATCCATGTGAGTTTACATGGACTAAGATAATTATTTCTGTACATACGATTTCCATATATGCATCCATCAACTCCCAACCGTATAAGTCCTTAGCTTCCACAGTACTCTAGAAGCGCACACGTATGATCTTGCTGGTGTCATCAACATACCCAACCGCAAGAGTCACATAGTCCTCACTCTCCTTCTCCTTTCTTGTTCTCTTGCCCTTAGGAACCCGGGTGCTTAAATCCAAAATCGGCCTTCGCCTTCTTCTGCTTATTTTTATGTGCCCTTCACTCCTCCTCATCATTCTTCATCTCCTCATTATGGGGCTCCTCTATATATTCGGTTGTCTTTGGGGTTCCCGTGCATGCTTTCTCCGACTCCTCCTCTTTGACATCCTTAAGCTTCAAATTTTGCCTTTTCTTTTTCTTAGGCACTTCCTTCTACGATGAAAGTCTAGGTGACCTTATCTTAGGTTGATGATCTACACCCTAATTCCTTGTTCTCCTAAACACCCTCTTGAATTGGTGCTCTTTGGTGACTTGCTCTGTATCAATTTCTAGTGCGCCTATCTCCAATAGTTTCTCTTCTTCTTCTGTATGGGAGTAGTAGTCGCGTGTTCACTTTCCTTTTCATCAATCTTGGCTTGGGCTGCGACCCTGTGTTGCTAAACCACCATTGTCCTCATGTAATTCTTCTTCCTCCTCTTCTCGAATGGGAAAAGTAGGATGTTCTTCTTCCAGTATTGCAATTGTGTGTGCTTTCTTTTAGGTGGGCATGGTAGTTTGAATTCATTTTCCACATACTTGTCATTCTCTAGCCTGGGCTTAAGCTGAAGTTATATCAAGGTCGCCCCACTAGTCACCTATCGCCAAGTTTACAGGCTTCATAGTTATATCATCAGAAATTAATCTTTCAATATATGCAGACTTACCTAGATAAGCATAAGTCTTTCACAAAGTGTGGTAGTCACAGTCTACCTTATCTACGCATTATATATTAGCTGGTGTGCATCTACAAATCTATGAACCGATGCTTGAAAGAACCACGATGTGAAGGCATAGTGAAGTTTTCACCAAGGACTCCATGCACCATCCTTCATCACAAAATGCGCGATGCAAAAATGTTGATATACAACAAATTGTACCAAGTTTCCTACCACCACGGGAAAATCCTTAGGTATTCTCCACTCTTCTTTGAATGTCGCGTGGAGTCACTCATTACCACATCTATGACCTTTGTTTGAATGGGCCACTCATGGTTCCTTCACATAGATACTTTTCAAATCTCTCTGTGAGAGATTTATTCTCCACAGGATACTCCCAGACTTTATTCTTTGGCCCAACAGGGCACTCCAATCTCCGCATGAAATACCGAGAGGCAGAAAATAGCACCAAATATTATCTTCTCACCTTTGCATGCACCTCCTTAATGATTATCTCAACAATGTATCTTGCCAAGTTGTAGGTCTCCCTTGTGACATTTTCTTCATAATATGTAGCCACATAGTGTTTACTTGTGACCATCTCTCCTAGTCATTCAATTTTTCAACAAGTGTGTGGCTTCTGTCTGCATAACCGGACACTTCCTCGGCTTGTAAATTCCATGTCACGTGCGGACCTTTAGCATAACCCAGAGTTCCTTGTTGGAGGCTATAATTATTGCCTTATAAGTTAGGTCGCTTACTCACCTCGTATGCTATACTTCTCATCCCCACAAAGTGCCAATCAAGGGCATTGTAATCCTCATTCGTCACCCAAAAAATAGAAAAAGTCCTCGTGGAATCGCTCTTGAGCCACTTTGATAAAAAGATTTTCAGGTTTTCCAAAGTATGGAAGCTCATATAACTATAAAACCCTACCTTTCTTAAGATCTTCTCCCCGACATCATCATAAATGGGCATGTCATATGTTCGTTTATTTTTCTTTCTATTCAAGAATGCATCCAACTCTTCCTTGTTGTCATTTGTTATATGATTGTAATCACTTATTTTGCTTTAGCGGACATGATAATCCCAATCGCCACCCATGATTACTTCCTCTGGGTATTGCATTTCAAAAACTTACTTTTGGGGAATCCTCTATCTCAATCTCAACATATTTTTGTTTCTTTCCCCTTGTACCTACTTCTAGTGCTCATTTGGGGGCCATAATAACTAAAAGGTGTGTTTTTACCTCTATAGAGAGTTGTGTGACTCAAAATTTTGTGCCCTATCTCGAAAACGTGTGCCCTAGCTCCAATTCAAACCTAGTGCTTGATTTTTCTCCCCACACACCTTTCTTCACTCAAACCCTTCTCTAATGGGACGCAAGTCAACCCCTTACACAAATTTGATCACAATACATGGTTTATTAGCTCTACACTTTAACAACGTCTCACTAGATCATTCGCAAATATCTCACTTGAAAATTCATAGTCATGAAAGGTAAAAATGAACCCGCATTACATCCTTATATAGATTTTGAAAAAGTTGTCGCATTTATTGCTCCTCCACCTACCACCGATCCCCACATTAACTCATCATTTTCCAACTTTTATGTGTTGTACATCTTCACGCCACAATCATAACCTTATGGTGTGCCTCCTACTTCTTGGCCATAGACCTCCTTTCACATACTCACTGCGCCAAAGTACTTCGCCAATGCGCCTTCTTCTAAGTAATTTCCCTCTGCTGATCTACCTCACATTACACTGTACGTCCATTTTTTCATTTGTGGTCTTCATTAGGAGAAATTTTTTCTATCTCACCCTTCCAAAAAGCACTTGTACAAAATTTTCCTTATGCATACCCATCTTTAGATGTTAATAAACCATATTCAACTTGCAATGATTCTTGTATATAAACCACCCCACACTAAGGGTATGCATGGTCCTTTGCACATAAAAACACTAAAATTGTAATCAACTTCTAGTGCGCAAGCGCACTTATTACACAAAACATTGAACTAAATTGACAAAACATAGCAACGATGAAGGAAACACATATAAAGGAAGTGCATTGAAGGAACCTAATCTAAGTGGCAATACTACCTTATTACAAACACCAAGAAGACTTATTTACAGTAGGGATTCAGCCTACTCCCGTTGAAATAATCAAGCAATCGTGTTCCATCCAGTGCCTCTAACTTGAAATTTCCTGAATCAAGTATATGAGTGATGACATACAGTCCCAACCAATGCACTTTTAGCTTTCCAAGATGGCACAAAAACTTTGAATCATACAGAAGTACCATTTTCCCAACCTCAAGTTGCTTATATTTGATGCGCCTATCATGTCATGCCTTTTTCCTGTATTTTTCTTGCTTTTGAATCCATCTTGCTATGGAGCATGTCTCGTCTAGTTATTCATATCAACTTGTCAATGCATTATTCCAGTGTTTGCTCATCAGCTAGACCTCCTGCATGCACAATACGTAATGAAGGTAACATGCATTCCATGGGTAGAATTTCCTTTGCGTAAAACACAAACTAAAAGGGTGTTGCTTTATTCAACCTTTTATAGGTTTTCTTGTATGCCCAAAGTACCGTAGAAACCTTGTCATCCCAATCTCACCTTCCAACATCACAAATTTTTGTCAAGGTATGGCTCAATATTTTGTTGAATGTCTCAGCAGTACCATTTTCCTTAGGGTGATAAGGGGTTGTCTGATGGTGTGCAACCATGAATTCATCCAATAGTATCCTGGTAGTCTCATTAAGAAAGTGAGTACCCCTATCACTTGTTAAACTTAAAGGGTAGTCATACCTGCTAATAATATTTTCCCACTAAAACCTTATTGATGTAGGTATTTGTTGTGCAATCCTTTGTAGGCACCACTTCTTCCCATCATGTAAGATAATATATACAAGTTATAATGTAGCGTGATCTTGTCCTACACATGGTTGGGGAAATAGGGCCCACAAATTCAATTTCCCACTTCTCAAAAGTTTTTGCACTAGTAATAGGCCTCAAAGGAATTTCATCACATTGTCCAGATTTCCAAGGATCGACAATGGTCACACTCCCTTACTGATATGCTTTGCAATCCTTGTATAATGTCTCCCACCATAGGTCAACTAGTAGAATCTTGTGTGATGGCATCCCTTGCATAATGTCCACCTACTGATCCTACCATGAGCCTCTATCATAATGGCACCATGCTCATGCTCAAGCACACACCGGCATAAAACTTCATCACCGCCTAAATTGTGTAAGTCCCCACTTATCAACATGTAATACACAACGTGAATATCAAGTTTTTTCTTTTTAAAAGCCTTCATTCCTTCGGGTGCCATACTTGTGCATTAAAAGACAATGATATCTTCCAAGTCTTAGGGTGCATGGTTCAACTCGAACAACTCTACATCGGGCATTATGTTCTCAATGCTTTGCACATCCTCCCCTAATTGAATCCTTGATAAATGGTCTGGACCAAAATTTCTCTTACTGTGCTTAACCACTACTGTAAAATTGAATTCTTGAAACAACGATACCTAACAACATATGCGCCCTGCAAAATGGACTTGTTCACCAAGTACTTCAATGCCATGTCATTTATATAAAAGATGAAATGCATAACCAAAAATATTGTCAAAATTATGCAGCGCGTAGATCATAGACAAGGCTTTGTGCTCCATTGTTGTATAATTTTGTTCTACTAAAGTCAACTTCCTGCTAGCAAAGCAAATAGGATGATCAACAATCCCTTCTCCAGGATGAGTTAATACCGCACTTTGGCTAGGCCGGAGGGCATCTACATGAACGTGAAAGGGTTTGGACCATGAAGGAAAGCACAAAATAGGTGTTGTAGTAAGCCTTTCCTTGAGTCTCAAACGTGCGCTGTTGTGCCTCACCCGATTAGAACTTTCCTTTTCCCTTGAGTAATTATTCTAAGGTGTGGAAATCTTGGCGTATCCTTTGATAAAATTTACAGTATAACTTGTGTGCCCCAAGAATCCACACACCTCGTTTTGGCTAGTAGGTTCTTCTAAGCCCAAAATCACAGCTACCTTAGCAGGATCCACTAGCAAACCTTCTTTACAGATGATATGTCCCAACAAAATTCCAAAAGGGGTGGAAAATATGCACTTCTTAATGTTCAAAGATATGTTCAACTACCTACATCTCTCAAACATCAGCCTCAAATTATCACAGTGATCTTTCACAAGCCCATAGATTGTCCAATCATCCAAATACAACTGTAAGAATTTGTGAATAAAATCTCGGAATGCTTGCACCACTATGTGCGAAAATACTACAGGCATATTTCTTAATCCAAATAACAATCATGAAGTCATCTTCCCCACTCTTGATCCTCTTATGATATCCTTACTTGATGATATCTAGAGAACTCTTCAGTGAAAGAGTATATTTCACACCCATGACGCCCTCTAAGATCTCTTCAATAAATGGTGTGGGAAAGGGGTCTATGACACATGCAGCATTCAATTCCCTATAATCCACAAAAATATTGATTTTGTTATCTTTCTTGATGTTTTTTTATTATTGGCAAATAGTTTTTATTATCTTTCTTGATGTTGATCACCATAGGACTTACCCATTCGACTCCTCCATAGGTAAAATAATTCTAGAAATTAACCTTTTTTCAATTTCTTCCTTTACCTTGATGCGTAAGTTCATATTCATCCTGTAAAGCCTCTTCCAGGATGGGCGTGCACCTTCTTTTAATTTTATCTTCATTTCTCCTACTTATTCATGCACACCTTTCAACTCATGATATCCTCATGGAAACAAATCCACGAAACTCACGCAATAGCTCAATAATCTTAGCAACTTTAGATTCACTAGGTAATTCCCAATAATAGCTTCCTTAGGTTCATCATCCATTCCAATATTCACTTTCTTGGTCTTCATAGGCTCATGATAGGTGTGCGCCTTCTCATCTACATTTTCCAGAGACTTTACGTGTACCCTCTATGTGCTCAATTTCTAAGTTCTCTACCTCTTCATCATCAACCATGTAAATCATCTTACCCTTTTCTCTTTCTTTCTCGAAGGCACTTTGAGTTGTTCAACATTTGTTTCTTCTTCTTTAAAGCACACCACCAAGTCTAATTCTCCCAACAATTCTTGGAGTAACTCTTGACCTTTTACTATCTCCCATAGTTAAACGCTTCATAACCTGCAACACCTAATTTATTGAGGTTTAGAAGAAAAGTAATCAAAGGTCCGAATCATACATTCGATAAGTTCCTACCAATTTTTGGTTGCTCTATTCAACTCTGCATAGATGTACCATGCGCGCACGTGTAACCTCGCGAGGTGAAGTAAAACTTGTGCACCCACAACAAAGGTGCTAAAGCTTCTACCCCACCATCCGAGTCTCTCAACTCACTGAATGTGGTGTTGAACAGGATCATTACCATGAAATGCACAAGATCTAGGTAGGTGCATTTCTTTTTAGAACCAAGCAAATAAAGCAATCCTTACTTCTCTCCACTCCAAAATATTATCCTTGATGAATAACCCACCCGTAGCGATGTTGTCCGTGCACGTGCGAGTATAGACTAACATGTTCATTCTTTCCACCTGACATTCCCATTGAACTTCCATAACAAGCAAAAATACTTTTGGATTCTCTTCACATGTATACTTTGGTACCTAGTTGTTGCCTAAATTAATCTAATGTTACGTGGCTTCTGGCGACACGTGCACTATACTTCACACTTTATGCCCAACCATTTCATAAGTTTCATGTGCCTAATTGTCACATGCAACACATGTAGTATCACTCATGGACTGTGCATCATCCCACTAGAGAACTCCTTCCTTTGATGGCTCAAGAACTTCTATATCTCGGATGGTGTGCACATAATGTAGTTTCAGATCTTCTTCACTTAAGGGCTCTACATAAGGTGTAGATTTACCATCTATCAGAGGTATGATGACTTTTCTTCCTCATTCTCAAAGCCATATACCCCTTGTTGAATCATAAATCAACATTTTTACATAAGACAAGGGCACCCAAGTAAAGCTAGGAAATTGTGCCAGTTACTGCAAGCGCTAAGACCTCAAAATCCCCAGTGAACTTGGCCCCCTGTATGGTAATGGATGCATTTTTTAAAACTCCAATGGTCATTGCCTTAGTTAGTTTGCCATGAACAACACATTAGAAGATGATTATAATGGAGGTCTACCCATTTGAACCCACTCATCCAAAGTAAGTACATTCACTTCCGCTTTGTTCAATCAAGATGTTACTCAAAAGCCAACCATCAATAACACCATTTAGGGTAATCTCCTTATCATAATCCAAACTGTCTAGTGGAATATTAACATGCAAAAGTTGTCTCTCATGCTCGGTCCCATTGCGCGGAGTGTTTCCCTTGAACTGACTCCCCATCAAAGAAAAAATGTTCTCTTGGCGGAGCATCTTACAAACCTCTTTCAAATCATCAACATCTTGCTGGTGGAGATCGGTTGCTTTCTTTTGCTCTAACCTGCATATTGTTCCTTCAAACATTATATCTCACCCTATAAATTCTGAATTGCCTCCATTGTCTCTTGATAAACCTCCTTGTAATGCATAGTGTTTGGATACTTAGTATGCAGGACTTCCTCTTTATTAATGGTAGGCTTACATTCTGCAGAGCTTCACTGCGCGTGTTGCCTCGGCGTGTGTATTACTCTAACCATTCCCACACCCTTGTTTTCCTATTTATGTTTCTTACTCAAGTGTTCATACAAGTCGGTTCACACTTCATAACTATTATTCATTCCGCATTAAAAGAACAGACAATATTTTGTGGACATTCACACCTGTAGTGATAAAGAGATCCACATGTATAACAAGTTCCACAAGGGAAATCACTCTTGCCTCCCCCATGACCTCGACCTCTGAATCCACCATGGTATATGTGACCTCTACCACGATCTCCATCAAAGCACCCTTCATTATAGTCATGGTCATGATGCTCACCTTTCTCCTTGGAATTATTTACAACACCAGTCTATCAGATGCCAACATAAATGGCATCATGGATTTGATCAATCAACCTGCAATCTTCAGTGTCATGATTGGAAGACATACAAATATTAAAATAACTAGATACATTCCTCCTTATCTCGTATTGCAAAAATGGGCACCGACTTGAACCGTGGTCCAAGTGACATATCTCGCAATCCAACAACAAAGGATGCACTTTGATTTATGAGGGCAACTATCTTTAGTATGCCCCTCCACTTCACAATCTGTACACCAGAGTCTGGTGTGTGTCTTGTGCACTGAATTAGTAGATAATTTCTCCAACTGCTTTGTCATCACTGCAATTTGAGCTTCCAAGAATGGGCTCACTCCTTATCCACACTTTATACCGCTTAGCGCATGTATGAGCTTCTTCAAGTGCCTTGGATCTGTGTAAGTTTTATGCGAAATCACCCTCCTGAATGGCATGATCATCCCCCTAACAAACCAATGTGCATGTTGAATCACGTGTATGTCATAAGATAACTTAGACATAAGAGTCTTGAACTGAGCATCATATTCCCGAACACTCTCAGTAGTGCCTGCTTAATATTTTTTATCGCGCTTATGCTTTTCTTCTCAAACTCAAGGATATAAAAATCCTTTAAGAAAGTATCTCATAGTGTTATATAATCTACACAAGTTTGATTAGGATCAAACTTTCTATACCAACTATGCGTGCATCCCTGCAATGTAGTTACAAACTGACTAGCCTTACGCTCCGGAGATATAATCCCCTTGGTGTGCATAATAGTATTTCACACATATGCATGTGCTCAACTGCATCTTCAATGCCTCTATACTCTGGAAGATGAAGAGACATCTCCATATAAATTTGTTGAGGTTGATGCATCCCTTTCCCACCGGATTCCAAAGCCTATATTTCCTCCTATATTTTCACTACCTCCACATCCACCGGATCTGCCAGCGCTGAGCTACACTGATCCTCCTAATCCATCACCTCTAGTAGGTAACAGGCCAGAAGATGCACTACCTTGTGTTTCAATGGTTGTGTTAAATTGAACACCCACAATTTGTGAAAGTTGCACTACTTCTAGATATGATGTCAAGGTTCTGCGCGCCTATGGTTTGTGTTGATGATGCGATAGAAAAATTACCTCCAACTGGTCCCCCAAATAAATTAGATGATGATTACACCATATATGAATAAGTTACTGATTAAATCGTGAACTTGACTACAAATTAACTCTCTCTTTGCCGCAACTCTCTGCTCACACTAGCTTATTGATTACTAACTAACATAGAAACTAGAAAACCAAGCGCAAGGGCTAGGTTGCTATGTAGGTTTAGATGCATGTCCACGACTCATGTTGTCTCTCTGTTGGTGCACTCTCATCGAGGCTGAAGAAGGTTCCCTACCATGCTTTCCAAAATGGGGGAGATCCAAATTCTCTAGCTCCACATCTTCTACATGAGCTCTAAATCCTTCACGAGCCATCTCTCTCCACAACACCATCTATTTTGCAACTTCACATTGCTTCTCTAAATCCCTCTCACATGCCTCATTGAACTTAAGCCACCTTTCTTCCCTTTGTCTCTTTGTCTCTAGGTTTTCATCCTTATCAAACTTTGCACATGCCCCCACACATGGTGTGGTTTTAGTTAGGCATCAACTTCTTTTCCAAATCTAAGGTTATAATCAGGATCTTGATCACCGGTTGAATACCCATAAATACGATCCTTTGGGCTCATGCAAAAACTAAAACTCAACAACCTCCGGGAAAGAGTAATTGAAACTATGTACTCAAGAATATATTTCTTGAAAACACCACGAATTAGACATCCATGAGCGCGTCCAAATTAGATCTGCATCATATAAGGCCTGAATTCTTCTTGCATCCAAACAAGGGTGTGAAATCTTCAATTTCTCTTAGATGCGTAAGCAACCACCACCATACTGAGTTCTATTAGGAAGATAGAAAATAAGCTCTCATATAAGAAAACATACAGATTACGCTCAACCCCACACGTGTGTGTTAAACTCAGTCGATGTTAAATCTCTTGGCATACTATTCTTCCAAATCTACTAGCCACTCCTCAACACTTTGGCTAAGGTCAATCGGTATGTCTTCATCATGTAACATCTTGAAAAAATATGAGAAAGAGGTCCGGAAATGGAACCAATGATGCAGCCTAAAATATACCTACAAATCCCAAGGCACGTTAGCACATCACTCAAGGCGGAGTGCTCACCTGAAGCATGCAAGGGTACCAGGTCCCTCTTTAGAGTTGTTTTTCTAGAATGTTAACATGATTGTGCATGTATATTTCAGTCCATAATATGTAATCAATTAAAACACAATGCATGAACTAAATCTAAATCTAAACCATATGAAACATTGACTAAACAATGATTATAATAATATTTACCATGCAAGAACCAAATTCAATCACATCTAACACCAATATCCATCCAATATGATCCATTATATTAGATATTGCAAAACATAGAAAGCTTCATACATTCAAGATCTAGTTTCCATGGTTATACGCGCTAGCAAATCCGTAGCATAACTCTACAATAATTGGTACTCTCAAACCATGCAAATCAATACATATATATAGGGGTGGGGACTTGCCCTTCAGTGCTATGCACCTTCCAAAAATAGGCTATATGCTAATAACAACCATGCGCGTTTACAAAAGAATATAAAAGCATGCAAGTACTCTAATAATAGATTTCCTATAGTTAACTCTAAGTAGAAATCCTATTATTAGACCAAAACTATGCATGACACTCGGTGATGATTGTTCCCATAATAACCTTGCGTGATCTACAGTTTCCATGTCATTGTGTGCTCAACACACTATCTACAAAAATAGCCTTATCTCAAAAAAATTGGCTAAGTCTTTAATTCAAACTATTCTACAGTGCGCTCATATTCCTCCTTGAATCTACGCCTTCTTGCCCGTCTGGTTTCTGCGTGCCCACTACTTGTGCATTTTCATGCACAGGCTATATTCCATGCACTCAACAAATGCCATGATTGCTAAGTATTAGTCGGTGATGAAAAAAACCTAACATCTTTTCGATCTTCCACCAAGGAAGAATTGCATTGATTATAGATAGATATTCAAAATAAAGTACAAAATAGATGAGGCTATTGACAAGTATAAAGTGAGACTTGTAGAAAATGGGTATGCACATATGGAAGGCATAAAATATGAGGATATATTTACTCTCACATATAATATTAAAGCGATTGGGATTATATTTTCTCTAACTTCTCAATTTGGATGTAAATTCCATTAGATGGATGTGAAAATTGCATTTTCAAATGTAGATTTGTAGGAAGAAGTCTATGTGAATTAACTTTGAGGGGTTTTCATACTTAGATTAGAAACAAAGGTGTGTAGACTCAAAAATATATGTATGGCCTTAAACATGTACCATGGGATTAGTACATCAAGATTGATGAAAATCTCATTCAACATGGATTTGGGAGAAATCCATATGATCCCAATATAGACCTCAAGAGTTAAGAATGAGATATTTTGATAGTTTTATATATTGAAGAACTAATCATCATTGATGACACACATGAAAATGATCGACTCTACGAAGAGATCTTAATTGATCATTTGACATGATATATCTTAGGCTCATGCACTTTTATCTTAGATTGGAAGTATGAAAGAAGGAGAATCTTATCTATGTTTCTCGGTTGAATTATACCCACACAACACTCAAGAAATTCGGGATGATTGATTACACATCGATTGTTATACCCATGTAGATGATACTTTATTTATCTCGTGCGGAGATCCACATCCTCAGTAAATGTAACTCTCTATCAATAGTTGATTGGGAGTCTCATTTACCTGACATATATTGGACCAAATATCATCTTTACGATTAGTTATCTTTCTCGGTTTATGTAGGAACACAAATTTTGTCGTTGGAAAACAAAAATACGGATGTTGAGATATCTCAAGAGAACTATGGATCTTGGTCTAGAGTACGGTAAGAATGATCAATTATTCTTGATAGGATATTTAGATTCAAATCATGCATTTAACATTAATGACATGAAATCCACTTCTAGATTTGTGTTATTTTTGGTATCGGACCAATATAATGGGAAGCGAAATAAAACTTTATTTCTCACTTTTCTATAGAGGCCGAATATCATGATGCGATTGGAGTATCGTGAAGCAATATGGCTACATCACATACTTGAGGGACTTTAAGTACCACACGAAATCTATGACCCTATATGTTGAAAATGAGGCCATTCTCAAACTTGTTCGCAATCTATTGTTTCATGAGAGAACCAATCATATTGAGGTACATGTTCATTTCATTCATGAGCATGTTTTGAAACACAATATACAACTTCAATTTTCCCAACAACTAAACAACGAGCATATATTTTCACGAAGTCACTTGCATGTGAAAATTTTGAGTTGTTCATATATTTCCTCTCCTCATCTCTTGAGGTAATGAAAAATTAAGGGGGATGTTTGGTAAAACATATTACTTAGGTAACATTGTTATTTTATATTTTACCTTAGTTACTTTTACCTTTAGTAAATTAGTGGTTACTTGGGTAAATAGGTTGTTAAATATATTGTTATATTATTTTATAACAATATTTGGTATATTGTGTATTCACGTATAGATTTCATTATGCATGTGTAACCTCTGGTTATCTATATTTTGTTGTCCAATATATATAAGCATTGGAACTAGATTGATTTGTAACTTGTTTTCCTAATCAATAAAATCTCCAACATCTACCTCTCTATCACCTCAATGTGATTTTCACCAGAGCACTACACTACATTTACGACTTAATATAGTTCATGTGTGTGTGTGTGTGTGTGTGTGTGTGAGAGAGAGAGAGAGAGAGAGAGAGAAAGAATCATATCCCTTTAAGCTATATTTTAACTACTTTTACCCCAAGATAATGTTGGATTGAATTCAATTTAAAAACAAAACCCTATGCAAACTCTGTGATAACTTCGGTATTCAAGTTAGTTTTTATTCACCTTATTACCCTCAAACAAATGGACAAGCAGAATCAACTAGCAAAACTCTTAACAAAATTATTATGAAAGTGGTTGATGATACTGGTAAGGATTGGCACATGCACATTCCTTTCACCTTATGGGATTATCACACCATTATTCACACCTCAAGCTGCAGCCACGCCTTTTTCTTTACTATACGGTACGATCAAGTTGTTTTACCTCTTGAATTTCAAATTCCCTCTCTTCATATCTCACTTAAAGATATGCTCAACGATGACAAATTTTCCCAAGACCGTTTGGCGGAACTTGAGTTATTAGACAAATGTCATTTAAATGTTCTCGAACACCTTCAAATCTACCAAAACACATCAATTGTGCCTATGAGAAATGTGTTCATGAGCGAACTTTCAAAATTGGTGATCTTGTCCTAAAATAAAATCAACATGTAACTAAAGTGAGAAAATTAAATGGTCAAGTTTTTTCCTAATTGTCTTGGGCCATATATCATCACTCATACCTATGGATCGGGTGTTTATCATTTATCTTCTCTCGAAAGTGAACCCAAGCTCGAGCCCCTCAATACCTTGTATCTCTGCGACCATTCTCTTTGTTGAATCAAGTACTACATCACCTTTCTTCTATTACACACTCATCCCTTAATAAACCTTTTCCTTCCATCTACATTTTTTAAGGACCAACGAATACACAAGAATCGTGTGATTTTCAATCACTATTCAACCTTGTCTTTAATATGATTACCACATATCTACTCATGCTATGATTGTCATGGATAATTTGTGTCTTGTTCAAGATGGAATCCCATGGCCGTTCATCTCTTACAACCTCTCTTTCACAATTAACTTTTGTTATGGTTTTGCCTTCATAAAAGAAGCCTATACTCCTTTATAGTCTTGTCCATGACTGAAAAATCCACAACAATTCAAAAGTGATATATGGGATATTCAAATTCAACTCCTTGAGTCAAACTTCTTGTAAATAGATGACTCCCTCAAAATGACATCTACCTTTCTATCTTGCTGCTATAAATAGATTTGCACCCACAAAGGACAACTATAAAAAGCTAACCCTATTGTACATTGTCTATCCAAAAATAAGACTATTTCTGTAAAATAAAATAAAAATATTTTGAATCTTCTTGAATCAATTAGCTTCATGAATACCTCAAGGAGATATTATTTTCATCCCACATAGACTTCCCGCATCAATCAAGTCTATAAAACAAAACCAAAAAGAAAATACAAAAAAATCAAGAAAAATACAACTTTTTGGTCATGGAATTGCCTATTTTGGTTTTGGGTATCTTGCATAAGGCATGTTGTCTCACAACAAGGTTACGCTAAACAAACCACTCCACCTCACCTTCCTTCCTTTTTCTTCTTCTACCTACTCAAGGAACATGGTGCACATGTGACACTTTGTGATCATGTAACTTCTTTCACCCCTAAAAATTTCAATCATGCAATACCTTTAGGGATTAAGTTCATAATCCTATCTACGGTATGCTCATTATGGTCCTTGCCATGTATGTAGCATTTTCACCTCTTCTACCGTTCACTTCTTTGCTTACTTATTGATTATTCTACTTAGGAAAAGACCTTCGACGCTTAGTTTCTAGAATTTCTTCTCCTTTTAACTACATTTACATTCATCATCTACTTCACTTAAATCATCTTAGACATTCTATCTTACCTAAACAACCTAGACACAACTATGCCTAGCTTACCTTGCCCATATGCATAAACTCACCAACCTACTCACTTACCTCATCTTCTTCTTCCTATCCTGTGGAGAACTACACGGCAGAGGCCCCTTTCTCTTAGGCTATGTAGGTAGAACTTTGAGGGCATGAGGCCCTTGGAGGTTATCTCAGACACTCTTTTCCCCCTCATCATTCCCCCCATCGAACAAGAACTTAGTTAGTTAGGTTCCATCAAAACATTAATTTGGAAGTTAACTCAATACTAAATCATACATCACCTATAAGCATCACCATTTACTTTCCATAAAACCAATAACTTGGAAATTAAATTGCCATAAACATAACCAAACCATGCCTAAACACATCTAACTTGCTATACCATAAATACAATGGAAATTGTATCTTTTCATCCAACCACATATCATCACAATCATGTCTACAATATCTAGTTTCCATAACACCAATAACTTGGAAATTAAATTGAAATAAACATATATCACTCATGCACATCATCATTTACTTTCCATAAAATCAATACCTGAAATTAAATCAATAACCAATAAAACCAAACCATGCCTAGTCATATATGTTTCCATGACATCAATAAAATGGAAATGAACTTAAAGCATACATCATCACTCAAATCATGCCTATATGTCTACATTTCCATAATAACAATACGATGGAAATTAGATCAAACACATCATCTGCAAATATCATCAACAACTATATAAATGAAATATATGTGTGTCGATACATATATCCACGAGATATAAATACAAATATCCCAAAACTCTTATATACAATCTCACATCTTTGGCACGCATCTTGCCGGTATATATGTCAAAAATCAAAATACAATGTCAGATATCATCCATGTCTCACCCATGTGAGGGCCAACACCTCCACTACTATCTCCAAGTACACTCATTTGGCCCCGGTCTCTACCCACTCATAATCTCTCTAGTACCCTCACCCGGCCTTTGTTGCCGTGAGCTAGTAACCTCTCATTCGCCTACCAGTGTCAACGACTCTCTGAGCTACTCAAACTATGTGTTTGTGAGATAATATTGGCATTTTCTGCATGTTTTGCTCTATACTTGGCGTAAGAAAACCATGTATACTATCCTCCAAAACCAATCTTGATAATACCTCGCCTCCAATATTGCGTCTATATAAGTGGACAGAGATATAACCTGGGGAGGAGCCATCGCTCTTGCCCCAACATGTGGACCTTGTCCCAATAAAAGTGGTCCCTGTACTGGTGCATGTATGGATGGTGCTTGTGCAGCTACCTATACCTATAATGCAGTCACTTGTTCCTATGATGTCGCTAATTTCCCTGTAGGGTGACTATCTAGGCATGTAACCTCGTTACCTACATCTATAATGCAGTCACATGTGCCTATGATGTGGCTAACTACCCCTGTAGGGTGATTATTTGGGCTTGAAACCTCGTCACTGTGCCTACAAAGCTCTACTTGTCCCGCATCATCTATCGGAAGTTGTGTGGGATCCCGATCTTGTGTTTGATCAAGTTGTCCTGTAATCCAATCACATGCTCTGAAGGGTGGCCACATGTTCTTGTACCTATGTGAGTTATAACTATAAGGCGATTAACCTAACCTTATAGTGCATCCCTTTGCACTATCTTTGTAGCTATGTTTGGATAGCCTTGTCGTGGTGATGTTGCTTGTAATTGTGATATCCACCATTGTCTATAAGCAATGGTAGAACCTCGTCGCATTAATCCTCCTATCGTGAGTCTGCTCCCTCCTGCCTTGTTGGCCCTATCCGATGAGCTGGAGATAAATGTCTCTCAACATCGTCTCTGTGATATCTTGAGGAAATGGTGGAGGCATGCCTTGATGCATCCGAATGGTGTCGGACTGCTCCTCTTGGAATCATCTCATGCTCACTGACACGCCTCCCATGTATCCATCGACCAATCTGTAAGCCCCTCGGTGCCTCTTTCATACCTCCATAAGATGGAAAATCAACATATGGTTTCCATATGATATCCATAACAGCATATAAGCCCTCCAACATCCACTGTAATAAGTCACATCGTGTGATTCCTCCTCTACCCGCAAATGAGCCCCTATCAACACCCATCTCCTATATCCGGTTATGTAAACTCCTTGATGCCAATCTCATGTCATAGAAGATCCTATGGGCACACACATACTATGTGTTTATATGCCTAGTAATGCGGTAAATACGTACAACGATACCATACCATCATATCCTCTAATAAGCCCATAGCTCCATGTATAGCTGAACCAAGTAGGTTAGACACCCATGCGAAACAAATCTACTCCTCAATCATGTCCTCTAATACCCCCATTAAAAATCGGAAATATTCCACCCTCTAAATCTGGGAGTGCATAACATCCCACCACTACCATCATCAGAATCACATTGAGTCTCTTGAGGATGTGTCACTATATCACCATAGCTGATGTTGGCACTATGATATCTCAAGTCACCCATCACCTCACCAAATAGTTTCACTATCGGCTCATTAGTGCCCTCCTCAAGAAATCTCGATATAAGGTCTCCCCAAAATCGAAGCCACAAATTCCGCAAACATCCTCTAGCGTGATAGTCATCTCACCGATGGGTAAATGGAAGGTGTTGGTCATTGAGTCCCATCTATCGATGAGAGCAACCATTAAGCTATGATCCTGTCATAATGCACTCTATAACGCCTAAAATCACTAAGCCTAACATCTGCGCATATGGTCCCATTCATTGTGAGTCACACTAGCCCACACATTATAAATAGGGGTGGCACTTTGTCTCTCATCGTCAATCGATGACTTGCCTACATCATTACCATTTACACTTGTCAATAAACCACCTCCTTCTAATCATTTATTGTATCTTACCTAATCACCTCCCGCCTAAAAATTTTCTCACATGATTATCCTCCACCCCATTCACTTGCGTACACTATATTTTATTTTTACCTAAACACTCACACCTATTCTAATTCTCTACTTTCCTTCTTTACCCAAATCAACCAAGTTTTCTATAAGGATGTGCCACATGCATATCACCGCAATTGATGTTGGTATGTGAAATCTCAAGTCACCCATCGCCTCACCAAATATTGTCACTATCGGTTTAACCACCTCGAATAAATCTAATATAAGGTCTCCCCAATAATTGGCAACCGTAAAATCTGGTAAACATCCACCAGCGTGATAGTCATCTTGTCAGTGGGTAAATGGAAGGTGTTGGTCGTTGAATCCCATCTATCGATGAGAGCGACCATCAAGCTATGATCTTCTACAATGCGCCTATAACACCAAACCACTAAGCCCAACATCCTGCATATGGTCCCACTCATCTTGAGTCACACTAGCTTGCATATGTACAAACAGGGGTGACACTTTGTCTTTCATTGTCAGGCAATGATGACGTGCCTATATCATTACCATTTACACTTGTCAATCAATTACCTCCTTCTAATCATTTATTGTATCCTACCTAATCACCTCCCACCTACATTTTTCTCGCCTAATTTCCCTCTACCCCATTCACTCTCCTACATTATATTCTATTTTTACCTAAAAAATCACACCTATTCTAATTCACTACTTTCCTTCTTTACCCAAATTAACCTAGTTTTCTCTACTTACCCATTCATTCACATAATCCTCCTCAAATATCAACTATCTATCTTACCATTCTATCCTTCTCTATTTTTACTACTAAAACCTCCTTTTTAGCCTTAGTCACTTTTTACTACGGTGACTGCATGCACGCCACCTTGATTAGTCCGGTCACTTATATACCCATACCGATGCTGCGCAAGCCAACCGACATCGATCGATGCCCAATCATTGGTTCGGCCGTAGGGTGAATCTCGACGTCCTATTTTGTCAAAATTTAACAAAAATACACCTAAAACCAAGCCTAAACCACCTAAATTTCACCCACATTCATTTACCCACCTAATTAACCTAGATTTCACCCTCCCTAAACTGATTTCACCCCATTTTCAAAAAAAAATCAAATTCATTTTAAAACCCACATTCAACATTTTTCTACTTTCATTTTAATCAAAAACACCAAATGGATTTTGAATCCTACCTCTACTCACCTTTGTCACTTTGTGGTAGGATCTCCTGCGAACTAGTGGTCCTCCCGGTCCCTTTACGTCCTCATTTTGCCTAATCCACTCCTCGGCTCTCAACCAATCCAATTACTCATATCGATCTCGCAGTCCGTCAAATTAAACTCTTATCACTCTACTACTCACTCTCCAACTCACCTTTCACCTCACCTTGTATTTTCTCTTGTCTAAATGCTCTCTTGTCATTTTCCAAAAGTATAAAGTTACAAATGAATCCGTAATACACATTTTAATTTTTTACCCCCAATCCGACTTAACCGATGTCAATATCATGCCTTAATGCACCGACGTTGATTATACCTTACTAGTGTTGATTAACCTTCAATGGTGTCACCACCTTGCCAACCAACCTATCCCTAATTTACCCTCAATTATTCTACCCAAAACCATTTTCTTGCTACCCAAGCCTCAACCTAGCCTTATAACCCCACCTAATGGCCTTATTGCCTCACACCTAACCACACTATCATTTGGAGCATGTTTGTGCCTCTAGCTTGCACCTTTACCTATAGCCTTACTTATTTCCCCAACTTTCCCAGTGTATTTAACACTCGACTTCGCCTTTGTTATACCTACAGTATGACGACGCCACTCGTATTGTGTAGCCTACCAACCTTACCTTGCCTAATGTCGTGATGTTTATCTTGACCATTAAAACCTATTGGTGTTATGAAACCCACCTAATGCTTGTTCCTCCACCTAGCCTAGTTGTGTTTCAGGACCGTATCCTATACCTTAAATACTTGGACCACATCAACCTTGTTTGGATAAACTATCAACCTTTGACGATGTAGAGTTTGTGAGCTCTTCATCATAGTACTTTCGCATTATGTATGTGTGCATGCGTTGGAATGCTCCCGCCTATTACCTCCACCCAAAATAACCCTTTCTCATGCTCATACCCTACCTTATTTATCTTCACTGCCACTTTATCAAACCCATCACCGATTCTTCCTGTCATTTCATCAATTCTTGGTTTGAGGGGATCACCTCCACCTATGCCTAGGGAAAACGCTCTTGTTTTTGTTAGCGTCGCTTACCAATACAAGTTACGTGACAAAAAGGGGAAAATGTGGACACCAAATTTGGGTCACCATCCCTTTAACCCCTTTCGATTCATCAATTTGACACATATACCTAGCCATGGCCCCTTCCACTTATTGGTATTAATTTAATCACCTATAATTAAATTAATACTCATCCTCACACTATTATTAATTTAATTACTTTAATTAGATTAATATCCACCTCACCTAGAACTATTCCAACCTCATTAAATGACTAAGACCAAGTCTCTACACTCCCTAACCAACTAGGACTTGTTCTAACCCTAACCATTATGATCTATTATCTCTCCAACCTCTCTCCCGCTATATTTAGTGTTAACTCCCACTTCTGACCCAGAACTAAAACTTGAATCACACCAAATATGGGAGCAATTGGGCTATTTTTAGCAGATTTGACCATTTCTCCCTAACTTACGCGCGATTATCCCTCACCGAAATGGTCCCCTAACCACCATCAGTTCCCCTTAAATAAGATTTTTTAAATCTTTGCATAGGTTCTCCAATTCATTCATTCACGCAAGCTTTGGCATTCAAATTCTCGAGCACTTAAGCTACTCAACGATAAACCAGAGCCCATCAGGTCTTCACCAGCATCCAATCATCTCATCCACAACTTCAGATCATCACAACAAAGCACACATGCTCTTTTCTGCGTTATTGGACACATTCCCATCTCCCACGAATGCTCATCAACCAATAACCACCTTCAGATCTATAGATTACCAGATAAGTAATTCACTGTATTTCTTAAGCTTTTGTTTTGATCTTAAGTCTTTTATTTACTTCCTTCATCGGATCCCTCTCTATCCCAAATATTACCTTTCACTTGTTTACCATCTATTCCATCAACCTGAACCATTTAACTTGTCCTAGCACCTCTATCACCCTTGTTGAGCCCTAACAAAAATCACATCATCCTTCCTTAACCCCCTCAACTCTCTGTGTAATCACAAAGAAACCTAAAACACCCATTTTTGATATTTCCACCATATTGCCCCTACTAGCACCGGTTACCCAACCGGCATCATCATTTCCCCATATCAAAGCGCGGTCACTTAACCGAAACCAGTCTTTATGACTGGTAACTTTTCTTATAACAATGACCCATAACTTTCACTAAATAGCCTAGAATCACCCAAAACCTTGCCCAGACCTTTCCTAACATCTCATTGACCTTCCCCAACTAGAACTACACCTTTCCCAAAACTAGATTAGTTTGTATTTTAGTACTTTACTTAATCTAGTGTATTGATAACATTTTTAGACACTTATATCAAAGTGTTAGCAATAGGACCTCTATTCATAGTATTTATTTTCATTGATTTAATAAAATAGTGGATTGACAACCATCTAGGTAGTATTACCCTTCACCGGAACTAGCATTTGCTAGAAGTCCACTACATATACTATTAAACTCTCTCTTGTGGTCGTGTTATGTTTTACGGGTAGTTCCTCCCACCCAAAAGGAAGCTCTCACATTCATTTTGATCAACGTCTACAATGCGTGCAACCGTATCCTTGTTATTCATAGGTATTCCTCATATTCCCATTACCCTTATCTATTTTATCACATACTTTGAGGTGAAACAATTGTTGTTTAATGTTATATAATTAACACACATCCTCTATGAACCATATTTTTGGAACTAAAATAATCAGAAAACCATAAAGAGAAGTGTTGGGATGGATTATACATTGCTTAATCAAATATTGTAATAGCTGTCATTTTACCTTGTTGAGGTCCTTGAGGACTTCCTATATAAACCAAGGTTTGAAGTGGAGTATTGGGTAGTAAATGTATCTCATGCCTAATAGGAAAAATCGGGCGACTCCATATGCTCTTGGAAGACTTCCTTGAATTGTTGTACCAATTATTTTGTATTCTTCTACTCTTTATTAGTAAACATTCTACAATGGCTTTAGATATAACAACATTCACCTCTTGAATATCTCTCAAAAGAATCATGGAAAATTTCCCACTAGCATTAATAAGCTTCTTGGCTTCAAAGGAACTTACCAAACAGATCTTTGAATCTCACTTGAAGGGTGAAATGATGTATCTCTTACCGGCCTTCACCAAATGGTATTAATTGGCTCTCCTTATGAATACGACATCCCTAATATATAAGTATGGGTTGTCAAAAAATAAACCACACATATCAAGAGGAACAACATCCACGATAACTTCATCAATGAAATGTTTATTAATACCAACCGTGATTTTGCATTGCTTGGTAACCTTGATGTCTATGCCCTTCTTTACCCAACCCAAGGAATAAGGGCTTGGATGATTGTAAGTCTCTATTTTCATCTTATCAACTAACTCTTTACTTATCAAATTTGCTTGTGAACAAGTATCAAAAAGAACATCCAATTTGGTTTTCTTAAACTGAATTTTAATATGAAAGATCTTAGCAAGTTCATTTTCTTGAACACCATTACTACTACCCAAACATACCTCTCTATTAATGGAGGTACAACACATTGTCTCATCCACCTCATCATTGCAATATAATTTCTCCCCTTGAAGGGATGTTATTTCCTTCTTGTTATTCTTCTTGTTCTTGAATGGGTTTAATTCCAGTGGAGCTTCTAACATACATCCTTGGAATGAGTGTTGACATAACAATGACCACAATGAACTTTAGTATCATTTTTAGATATGGAATAATAATTCTTCTTACATTTCCCTTTCCATTTTTACTTTTTCTTAGTGTCACTTTGTTTTCTTGAAGCACTTTGAGATGAAGAATAACTCTTCTTCTTTTCCATCTCTAGATAGTGTGCTTGAGAACAAGCCTTGTCTACATTCACCATCTTGGCCAAGATAATTGGTCTTCTCAAGTGGCTATGGAGTCCACTAATGTAATTCATCAAGATACCTTGTTATGCTACATATTTTCCCATTTGGATAGCCTTCTTTCGGAATTCGTTGGTGTACTCTCATACATTTTTTCCTTGATTTTTCCTAAGATATTGCCAATACATGGACCTATATTCCTAATAGGAAATAGTATATAATTTATTCTTGATTAACATATTAAATTTATCCCACTTAGAAATAGGAGAGATATTCTTAATAGCCAAATGAACATAACTTTCAAACCAAGTTAGAGTGGCCCGAACCCCTAACTCTCCCAGTAGAAGCGGTTAACTATGGATTTAATGGGTGGTTTCTCCAAGATAAATAATAATTAAATAACATGCATGATTGGTTAATTTTAACCTCATAAAATAACTATGTTGACTCTCATTAATCGATCTGAAACTAAAGATACATCTAACTATGATAGCTAGTGGTCTAGCTTCTCATTATTTACATCTTCATTATATGGCTCAATATTTATCCTTGCCTCAATTTTTAATAAAGGAGGAGCAAGGTTGACATAGAGTTATTCTTCCTCATATTCAAGAGCATCCTCCATATGATATAGTAATACCTCCTTAGGGACACCACGCTTCTCATGAGCGTGGTCCATGTTAGACTCCATTTTTTCCATAGATAAGGAAATATTTCATATATTCTTTGATAGACATACCACATCCACCTCCATCTTGTAGAAACATTCCTCTTCAGTTCCACATGCATCTTCATAACCACTTTGAGCCACGATTTGAATTCCTTGCTTCCACTTTCTTGTATAATGACAAACTTCACTAGTTTTAATAACTCTCTGGGTAAGAGGCATATAACTACAATGTCAACACAAGTAACCCACATAAAATAGTTTGATTAGAACTAATCTATAACATATGATCCATAAATTAGCTATAGACATCTATAACATATCCTATAAATAGTGATAATGAATTTCCTTTCCTTTAGAGTTCAATTTTTAATATGAAAGTTTAATTTGAACACAAAATCAATTAAGAGACGAGGAATTATCCTAGAGAAATCATGATGGGGAAAACTATAGTGGGTGAGAAATTTCTCCCCTTCCACTATGCAAATCTCAAAAAAATATAATCTTACTACCACTATGTGGCCTTCATGAAAGAATCAAACCTTTCTTACTTGCATTTACTTATTCTGACCCTCAAGATTGGATTCACCCAAAACCACTTATTTTCCTCTTTTCCTCTTCCACAAACATGTTTCCCCACTTTTATTTAATGTTTCTTTACTAAAGAATGAAGGAAGAAGTGAAAGGAATTGATTAGGGAGGTGATTAAACTAAAATGGAATGTATTAGCCTAATCTAATTTAATGCAAATCAAGTAAATAACAACTAATTAATAAAAGAAAATGACCTAAGAAATTAAGTAAATGAGATGTGAAACCTAATGTGTAAGAGAGGGTTAATAAGTCCTTAGCTATTTTGATGAAGGTGTGAGGTTGCATCGTAGTGTGAGCGAAGAAAATAGGAGGAAACAACCACCACGAAGTCTCAAAAGCATAGATCGAGCTCCCTGACTTGACTAGGGTGCCTAAAGAGGACAAGGGCACGTGAGGGTTCCACAGGTCTAATATCTCGTGCACTCTGGTCTATGGAAATAGTATGAAATCCTCCTCTGAGGTGTCACTGGATGTTCTCTCCGTATTATATTCTTGTCACACTAAAGTCATTAGAATATGTCGAGATGTCATTATCAGACTGCAATAAGGAATCACCAAAAACCCCAAGACAAGGCATCAAACCCTTAAAAATAAAGATGCATATGAAGGGGGTCGGACTTTCCTTAGCGGACACAATGGTGGACTTACTAACGAAGTGTTACACTACATCTCATACCCGATGTAGTTCTATGTGTGTGTGTGTGTAAATCATGCCCTAGGTTGCTTTTGTGTCAGTCACACTTAGTGAAGTAACCAACAATAACTAGATGTAGAATGTAATAAATGTGTGCATGGAAATAATAGACTCCACTCCTATGAAGTGTGATGCAAATAAACCAACCTTGTGTGCCTTGTGATGGAGCTAGATGGATGCGATTGTAGTTTTAGGTGCCTTTAATGGATGCGACTATAGATGTTAATTTAATTACCCATAGTTAAATTAATCTTCATCCTCACACCATTATTATTTTAACTACCTCTAATTAAACTAATATCCATCTCACTAAGCCACTCACCTTTCCACCTCACCCTAGACCTATTCCAACTTCATTAAATGACCAAGACCAAGTCCCCACACTCCCTAACCAACTAGGACTTGTTCTAACCCTAATCATTATGACCTTTTATCTCTCTAACCACTCTCCCACTACATTTAGTGTTATCTCCCACTTCTGACCCGGACCTAAAACTTCAATCATGCCAAATCTGGGAGCAATCATGGATAATTTTAGAAAAATTGACCATTTCTCCCTAACCAACATCATTTATCCTCAAGGCCTATCGGTTCCCTAACACCATCAAGTCGATTATCTTAAATAAGAGTTTCTAACTCTTTGCATAGGTTCTTCAATTCATTCATTCACTCAAGCTTTGGAATTCTAACTCTCGAGCATTCAAGCTACCATACAAGATGAACTAGAGCACATCAAGTCTTCACTAAGCCAATCAATATTTCCTCCATGCACCTAGGATCACCTACAAGGGAGCACACAAGATCTCTGTTGTCCACCCCATGACATTGACACAACCACCCCATTTCATCTCTGAACACTCATCAACCACCACCACCTTTAGATCTACAGTTCTCAGATAAGTAACTCACTCTTATTTGTTAGTTCTAGTTTTTATCTTAAGTCTTTTATTCATTTCTATTATCCGACTCTCCTTTGTCCCAAATATCACCCTTCACCCATCTACCATATATTCTACCAACCTAAACCATTTTACCCATCCTATGCCTCTATCACCCTTGCTAAGTCTTCATATAAATCATACCATCCTTCCTAGAACCCTCAATTCTCTTTGTAATCACAGAGAGAGCAAAACACCTATTTTTAATATTTTCACCATATTTCCCCTATCGACACCGGTCACCCAACCGACATCGGTCATTTTCCAATACCAACATCGGTCTCCTAATCGATACCGATCTCTGTGACTGTAATTTTCCTAGAACAACGAGCTTATAACTTTCACCAAACAACCCAAAACATAACTAAACTTCACCTAGACCTTTCCTAACACCTCAGTGACCTTTCCCAACCAAAACCATACCTTTCCTAATGTTAGATTAGTTTATATTCAATACTTTTTTAATCTAGTGTATTGATAACATTTTGAGACACCTAAATCAAAGTGTTAGCAATAGGACCTCTATTTCTCATATTTATTTTCATTAATTTGATAAAAATAATGGATTGATAGCCATCTAGGAAGTGTCACACTTCCTAGGAACTAGAAATCACTAGGAATTCCACTTCCATATACTATTTAACTCTCTCTTGTGGTCTTGTTGTGCTTTTATAGGTAGTTCCTCCTAGCCAAAAGGAAGCTCTCACATTCAATCTAATCAAATTCAACAATGCGACAACCTTCTCTGACTATTCACAGGTATTCCTCCTATGCCCATTACCTTTATCTATTTTATCACATACTTTGAGGTGAAACATTTTGGCATGCCTGATGGGACCCTTCTTTTGGGTTCTTTTCATTGTTCATTCTAGGGAATATTTGTGTGTTCTTTCTTTTCTTAAAAAGTTCACATTAAATTTCTCTCTGGTAAATCTTCTCTTCTTCTATTTTCTAAAGGAAATTTTCATTTGGTGTTTAAAAATAATTCTTCTTCCTTTCTTTTGCACCTACATTTTAGTGAAAGAGCATTCTCTTTTCCTATTCCCCATTTGCTTCATCAAATTTCATTGTCAATTTGGGTTTTAAAAATCTATGCATTTCATCCTTGTGATTGTTGCATTAGATCACCTAAATTTATTTGCAATCTATATATTAGAGGTCATGACCAGTTGATGATTGGAGGAATTAAGCATAGTTCACACTTTGTGCACACACACCCTATCCAAATCACTTTAACAATTTACTCATTTCTTAAACATCTTCCTTCTCGATAATTTCCATCAAAGATTAATAATTGATTGGCGGTGGATCCATTGGTGTTCTAGCTAGTCATCATATCGAGTTGACCTCATGTATTGTGAAGTATATATTGGGGACACTTTAGCCAAAACACACCTGATACCAGCCATAGACTTCTTATAGGGCACCTTCATTGACCAAAAACTCTACTCTATTCATAGTCAGTTTTAAATGGCATAAGCCACATAACATTAAAATCTGAAGCATAGGATTGACATGTTTTGTTAGCTTTTGACTGTTAAATTACATTTTGAGGAGTGAGGTCGTTTCTTCTTATTTTTCTTTTCCTTCATGCCCCACCATCATAACTGGTGTATTCCGGTTCATTCTAGGTGTGTTAGGACTCATCACTATCATACTCAGTTTCTGGTTGGTGTTTTATTTGGACTTAATCACTTTAAAATTCAAATTTTCATCATCTTCTTAGATTTCATAGTAACTCACATCGGTCCAAGCGACTAACATCAATTACCTCTTCATACCATCATCGATTGACATCGACATCGGTTCCTAGTACGTTTTGGTTATTTTTCCCAAAATAGTATTCAATTCATATCCATTCATTTTCTGTGACCTGTTTATGTCATTTTACACATTTTTGAGTCTCTGTTACCATCAACAGAGTTCGGTTCATCGATTTACACTCTTCATCTCTAGATTTCTAAATTTATCATTTATTCTCAATAACTACATCGGTCTAGTGATTGGCATCGGTTACCCCATCCTACCGACATCGGTTACCCTACGATGTTTCTATGTTTTTTTTTTATCAAAACAACAACCAATTTTCATTTTCCATATTTCTTCTATCTTCTTTCCTATGTTTTTACACCATCTATAGAGCTCAGACCACATGTCCTACCACTATTCACATGGTTTTGACTCACAGACAAGCCAACGCTCTAGTTTTTTATGCTAGCCACCAACCACTACCTCCTAGTCCTTCACCACCTTCTATTTCTTCACCCATGGACCCCACTTCTCCTATTTTATAATGCAGGTGATGAGGAGTTCACAAAAATCCTTGATCACAATCCCACCACCTTGCAGTATTACCTCACCCATTCATCCACCCATGACTCATCAGGATAACTCATATATGGGATGCATGTCTCCATTCCTCCCACTCTTTCCCCCACTTCTGTATCATCCACCACTAGTGTAGCATTACCTCTTCCACCTTACCACCATTGTTTCTCATATCACCCCTACATCTTTGATATCTTCACACCTATGGCATCTATCACACCTTTGAAAACATCTATCGCACCTTGAATGTCCACATGCCATCATCTATAGACTCTTAGTGTAGGGATTCCAACATCATCAATCACTATTACCTCATAACCTCCAGTTATGTCGACCCCTTTTCAGAGTTTGGTCATGTCTATACCTATACTTTTCCACCTATCACTATGAGGGTCTCTACACAAGTCCCTCCCACCTATACCTTGTCTCATCCACCACCCATCACTTATACCTCCCATTCAGGGTATATGCCATCATCATCTTCTGCTACTTATATCCCCCTTCTCAGTTTTCTTACTCACACCTCCATATATATTGGTGTGCCTTCTACGTCCTACTCATCGTATCCACCTCCTTATACCACGGGAGGTGCATCTCAATCTAATCCACCATGGATTTGATCAAAATGATGATGGAAAAGATGTAAACCCTAGAAGCATCTATCTCTCGGCTCACGTAATACATTGACTTATGTTGAAATTTGTAATGAGCCTATTCATCCTTCCATACCCATTCATCCTTATCCCCCACATTGGGAGATGCCTAAATTCAATGATTTAATAGAAAGGAAGATCCACAACAACATTTTTGATCATTCAAACACGTATGTTATCTAATTTCCCATGATGATGCCTTGCTTCTTAGGACTTTTCCCATGTCCTTGACATGACCTGCTTTAGATTGGTATAATGCTTTACCTAGGCACTCAATATTTTCTTTCAATCAATTAGCTCAGCCTTCCTTGACCATTTCTCCATCAACATCACTAAGAAGGTCACCATGACTGATTTATATTCGATGCACCAATATGAAGATGAATCTATCACATATTTTGTCACACATTGGTGGAGCCTTACCAATCATCTCACCTTTCAACTTCCACAAACCAAGATGATAGATTTGTTCACTAGGGCTTGTGCAAGAACATCTCTCCAACTCTTTAGGTCCAAACATTTCAGACATTTGATGAGGCATTCACTATGGCTCAAAACTAGAAATCCATGCTATCAAGAGAAGAAACTACAATTTTGTAACAAGAGAACTCAGTTTAAATCAAATGAATCTTCTTCTTCTTATAAACCACAAAATACTCATGGTAAAGCAAAATGATCCACCAACGTGGTCTTAAAAGTTGGCCCATCTCATCCATCAAACCAATCAAAACCTCCTTCTAATCTTTCCCCTATGTTCAAACTTCCAATATAAGTAGGAACAATGAAGATATACCCCATAGGAGAACCTTATTCCTCTGTGTTGGAAAAGTTGTTAAAAGCGGGAGCCATCACTCTTCCACCGATCAAACCACATACTAGCTTTGACCTTCCCATCCTATACCCATGGTATAAGGAGAATGATTATTGTAACTATCACATGTTAGAGGACATAGTAACAAAAATGTAAAACATTCAAAAACATCATCTAGAAATGTTAGATAATGGAGATCTCATCCTAGACAACCCTAATGCACTAAAAATCAAAATATGTTTAGGTCTTTAAGAAACCTTTTCCAAACCATACCCATTCATCAAATCAGGTCGGTGAGACTTCTAGAAATAACACCCATGTTCATGAGGTCCATGTCATCTTTGACATAAGTACACTGTCCCTTCTTCTCAGTTGCCTTCCATCCCTTCTATTGATGAGATTCTTACACGAGATCCTCTACCCATGGAGGATCCTATTTCACCTACTCCTCTACCCATGGAGGATCTTACCTCACCTACTCCTTCATCTATAGAGAGCGTTTTACCCCACTTATTCCATCACCTATCAAGGATCCTGTATTACCCACACTTTTACCCAAAGAAGAGTCTATTTTATCCTCTTCTCTACCTAAGGAAGAGTCTACACCACCTACCTTGCCCCTCCTCGACCCATAGAGGAGCCAATTTTATACTCTCTTCCTATTAGTGATGCATCTCCCAGGGTCTACCAGGATCTTGTTAATCTTCTTGCATCACTTCTACCTATAGAGTCAGAAGCCAAAAATTCCCTATCTCACAAACCTCATAATTTTTCACAGATTACCACCAAGTCATCATCATCTTCCTCTACTTCTATGCCATTCTCTCATTTGGATGATCAATTTTAGAGTATGTTGACTACTCCATGCTTTGGGGATGCCTTCGACTTCCCATGTATCAACTCAAATGAAAATGTTGTCCATAGAAACTTCAACAATTTATCCTAAAGTGTTCAAGACAACTAAATCCATTGCACACTAAGCCGAGTTATAGTAGCCTCTTCTACATCATCCTCACCTACACCCAAACCTTTACCATTACCCCAACAACCACACTGCACCCAAACCTCTACCTACACCCATACCTTCACCTACACCCAAACCTATCACTACATTGGGGTTGTGCCAATGCCAAGTCTAATCCATCCTCCCATGAAGATCAATTTAGCCACCTCTTCCCAAACTATCACCAGGCCTATCCCCCACCTAAGAGGAAGACCCAACCTCTTAGGCCTCATACCCTAGTTTCTCCCACTCCTCCTCTTTCACCTTCACCACTTCCATCCATCTTAGGTCCCCATCCATCAACCTTGGTCAAACCTCCTACCCAAGGTAAAACTAAAATGAAGCAACCTACATCCTTACCAACCTCCCATTCCACCCAAGCCTTCTACATTTCCCATGCCTACTCCACTACCTAAGCCTTTACCTTCCTTCAACCTACACTTTATGTATTTCCTCCTACCACTATCTTCACCACACCTCCACTCTCACCTTGGTTGACACCATCCACTTCCATCTTCTCATATTCCCTTCTACTTCACACACTACCCCAACACCTTTACCTAAGAAGGTGTAACCCAAGCCTAAAACCACACTACCTACCAAAAAGGTAGTTAAACCTACTCAACCTCCAACTCCACCTCCAATAGCACCTCTTCCACAAAAAGTCACCCAAACCTCCATCCAAACCCACTCTCACTTCTCATTGTGATCCCTTGGCAGGGTCTTATGCTAACATCCTCACTCGGCTGTTAGAAAACTTTTTCATTACATTGCCACCTCTCAGGCCTTACAACCCACTCAAACCTAAACCAGAAGGGTTTGATGATACCATGATTTGTGCTTATCATCATGTGTCAGGGCATGATGTTGAAAATTGTAAGGCCCTTAAAAATATTCTTCTTCAATTGTGTTCTCCAAAGAGCTCTTTGATGAAAATGATGACCTTTTGGATGAAGATCCCATTCCACCTTCCTACATGTCCACCATCCTTGCCCCATATCTATTCAGTGGACTTCACCTCCACCTCCACAACCCTCTTTTCCTCCTCTGACCTTTGAGATCAATATGGTCTAGATCAGAGAGCTAGCCCAACCCCCTCAAAAATTCCAATGTGTCATACTCATTTCACAAGGCTCTTATCTCACACTAGGTTTTTTTCCCTCCTATGTTGTTATACCTTTCATGACACATCCCCTCCTTCCCTCCTCAAAATCAATATGGTTTGAGTTGCCACTCGATCACAAAAGACAAAGGAAAAGAGAAGACATGTAAACCCATCTAGTGCACCTTTACCCAACCATTCCATCTGCACCTACCCCTAAGGTAACCATCTATGGGCTAGCCTATCCTATTTTTATGGATGTCACACATCGTACTATGATCAAACAACTTCACCAATCTCCTCTAAAAATGTCTTTGTATGACCTCATCCAAACCTCTAAGTCTCATCGTCAAGCCCTCCTCGAGATCCTACAAACTATTGAGGTTCTACCAAATGACCCTACGCCCATTGCCACCATATTCACCCTCATCATGTGGCCACTCTCACTGCTTCACCTAAAACCTCTATTACCACTACCACTCACCAAATTTTGCCATCATCAGTTTCTCTAACTTGGAGATTTCTCCTCACCATTCAGATGATCCTGATCCCACCCTCTTCATCTCCATCCACATTGAGGATACTCATGTCTCGATACATTATGATCAATGGAGGTGCGAGTATTAATATTATTTCTTCCCATGTGTATGAAAAATGTGCACATACCTACCAATTGCATGCATAATAACCCAATTATGTTGTGTTCTTTCAATGATGCTTTTTGACTTCTACTCTCAACACTATCATCCTCCACATTCATGTGGGTCCCCACACCATTCTAAATTTTTATGTTCTCGAAGGGAATTCCAATATAACATGTTGCTTGGCCAACCCTAGATCCATGTCATGGGTGTGTACCTTCAAATCTTCACCACTGCATCAAGTTTGAATATGAAGGACATCCTTACACTATTTAGGTAGATCCTTCACCTTTCAAAACCTGTAACATGTTGTATCGACCCAATGATGTCCTTATTCTAGTTAAGGCATCTACTACCATTGTCACCTCATCTACTACCATTGTTGCCTCATTTTACCACTTTTTGCCTCATCTTCTTACCTTTTACCACTCATCTATCTTCACCACTTCTCTACCACTTCTTCTCACATCTTCTTCCTGACTACATCTTCTCTATTGATTCTTCTACCACTTCTACTACACTTCCAAAGTTAACCCATCTACCCATTCAACTTCTTCTCAAAATTAAATATTCTTCTCCATTCCCACCACCCAAGTACCAACTTTTGACCCTTTGGAAGGTGTTTTTCAATGCCTTACCTTGGGGGAGTATCACCTGTACAACATCGACACTTTCCAAACTCCTCAAGAGTATGGAAACCTTCATCAACACCCACATTATGATCATCGTATAGGAGAAATGTTTCCATACGGTCCTCCCCACCTTCACACCAACTTGACATTTGGGGACTTGATACTTCTTCTTATTCTCCCAAACCACCCACTCAAACACAACCTTTTTCATCTAAATTCCATTACCTCACCAACCCACTTTTCCCACACCTTTCTTCATTCATCTTGTGCTTGGAAAGGCTTTGGCTTTGGTCTTTATGAACAAGGTCATCACACAGTTATTCCTTGCACTACCCACAAACATAAAGACCACCATGGTATTGGATTTGTTGAACCACCTAGTCCTAAGAAGGCTAGAGTCAACCTCATAGAGGAAGATCCACCTTCTTCACCTTCTTCACCTTCACCTACCACACCACCTTCACCCACGAGTCCATGGATCTAGAATCCATCCCTCCTAATTTTTTCATGAACACCATTTCTTTGGGACCTCTAACCTATCATCATGATGGCGAGGCTCCCTCTTCCCTTCCTTTCCTTTATCCTGACATGATCGATGATGACACACCTTTATAAAATGTCATTCAATGTCAAGATGATGATTCCATTCTCACCTATTTAGGTGCAGGATGATTCTTACATTCACCGGTCATTACCTTATGAGACACAAACCATGTTGAATGAATCAACCATAGAGATCAACATTCACACTCAAGATGACCCTCAATTCTAAAGATAGGCCAATCTTTAGATTCTACTAAACATGAATCCTTCACCTCTTTCCTCTAAGATCATAGCAACACTTTTTCTTGGTCTTATGTCAATATGCCCAGTATTGACCCAAATATCATGGTGCACAATATCATTACTATTCCTAATGCCAAACTTATGAAACAAAAGCTTGTGAAAAATGCATCCACACATTTCCCTTCTTGTCAAAGTAATAACTCCAACACCTTCTTTTTTTTTTCTTTTATTTTACCTATCGACTATCCACAATGGATTTCTAACATTGTTCATGTCACCAAAGTGATAGGGGGACTCTGCATCTATCTACATGGACTTCTACATGACCTTAACCTCACTTTACCCTAAGGATGACTTTCCTTTTCCTAGCATCGACCAACTTGTTGATCTTATAGTCGGCCATGAGATGTTATCTCTTATGGATGGATTCTTGGGTTATAACCAAATATTACTCACACCATTAAGGATCAACACAAAACCTTTATCACCCTTGGGGACCTTCTATTATCACATCATGCCCTTTGGCTTGAAAAACACTAGTTCCACTTATCAATGCATGTTATGACCTATATCTTCCATGACATCATGCATGACATACTGGAAGACTACATTGATGACCTTCTCGGAAATCAAAAGTCATGTTGAACACCTCCCGTTCTCAAAATCATCTTTGACCATCTCATCAAATATTACATTCACCTTCAACCAAAGAAGTGTCTTTTAGTTCTCTCTGGAAAACTCCTTGGTTTCATTGTCTCTTTGCGGGGCTATCAAGTCGATCCTGCCAAAATCAAGGCTATTCTTGAGATGCCTCCACCTACTAACCTTCGAAACTTCCAGTTTGCAAGGAAAATTACAATCCATTCAACATTTTATTTCCCAACTTTTTGATTGATGTCACCCTTTTCATCATCTTCTTAAAAGGATGTTTCCTTCAATTGGGATGATGAGTGCCACAAATCCTTTGAAGCATTGAATAAATACCTTCTTCAACCACCTATGCTCATCCCACCTAAGGATGACAAACCCTTTTACCTCTATATTTTTGCCACTGACCATTCCTTGGGTGTCATGCTCACTCATCGCGATGAGAAACATAGGGAGAAAGTGGTTTATTATATAAGCTGTACTCTTTTAGATTATGAGACTATATATACTCATGCCAAAAATATTTTCTTAGCCCTCGTCTTTTGTCACCACTAAACTTTTCCACTACCTACTTAACCACAAACCTTTTCATCACCAACACCAACCCTCTACATTACATGTATGCTAAGCCTTATCAACACCAATGCTTCATGTTGGCTCATGCTCCTTGTATACCTAGATCTAGAATTCATTCATCAAAATTTTGTTAAGGAAAAACCATTACAGATCAGCTTGTAGAGATGCACCTCTTTCTAGAAATCAATCTTCTAACTTTGATTTTCCTGATGAATCTATCTACACTTTGTCCTGGATGACACCATTTATCAGATGACCCTATTCTTTGATGGTTCTAAATGTCAACATGGGGGTGGCAGGGGTTATTCTCATTCCTCTTGATGGTGAACCTATGCCTTTATCTTTCAAACTTGATTTGATTGTACTAATAATGTGGCTGAATATGAAGCACTCATGTTAGGTCTCCAAACTACCATTTCCCTAGATGTTAAGACCATTAATATCTTTGGTGATTCTCAACTAGTCATCAACCAAGTCAATGGTTTATACCAGTGTCATAATGAAATACTTCAAAAGTATAAGCATCATGTCGACATGCTTTTGACTACCTTTGATAATTATGACATTCAAATTGTTCAATCCACTAACAAATTTGTGGATACCATGGCTTTCCTCACCTCACAAATACCTACCTCACCTTCAGACTCTAAAATATTTTGTCATAGTACAATGATTACAATCACCTTCTTATCTCATCTCATGATGTAAATTTTGTGGGAAGAATTGAAACCAACCCACATGACATATGGTATAAGCAGTTCACTGACTACCTCTCCCTTCAATCCTACCTCTAGATCTCACTCGTAATGGTAAGTGAGCCTTCCTCCAAAAGGTCTCTCATTATGTCATCATGGGGTCTTCTTTACAAGCGTGGCTTTGATGGTATCCTCTATGGTGCCTCACTAGTTCTAAAATTCCATACACCATTAAAGAAATCCATGATGGGATTTGTGGTGGACATTTCAGTGGTCACGATGTTGCCAAATGTATTCTTTTCCTCGGCTATTACTGGTCCAACCCTTAACCAAGATTGTTTGACTATGTCAAATGTTGTGTGAAGTGTCAATGGAACATGCTAACCTTCACCACACCCTAAGTCATGCCTTACAAGTCACCAAGACTTTTGGCCTTTCTCTCCTAATGGGGTTTAGATCTCATTGGAGAGATTAACCCTCATTCTTCTCAACATCATCAATGGATCATCACAACAACTGAATACTACACTAAATGGGTGGAAGT
Source organism: Taxus wallichiana var. yunnanensis (assembly GCA_018340775.1). Lineage (NCBI taxonomy): Eukaryota > Viridiplantae > Streptophyta > Pinopsida > Cupressales > Taxaceae > Taxus > Taxus wallichiana. The sequence continues at coordinate 255,649,875 of CM031241.1, read as the reverse complement.
CATCCCTCTCATTTCTACCAAAGCCAGAAAATATGTGAATTCATTAACCATCACATCATTTTCATTTTGGTGTTCCTCATCGCCTCATCACTGAAAATGGTAAACAATTCAAAAACAAGACCCTATGCAAACTCTGTGATAACTTTGGTATTCAACTCAATTTCTCTTCACCATATTATCCTCAAACAAATGGTCAAGTTGAATCAACTCAACAAAACCCTCAACAAAATTCTCATGAAATTTTTTGATGATATTGGTAAGGATTGGCATACGCATATTCCTTTCACCTTATGGGCTTATCATACTAGCATTTTGTGCCTCAACCAATGCCACACCTTTTTTTTGGTCTATGGTATAGAGGCCATCCTACCTCTCAAGTCTAAATTCCATCTCTTCATATCTCACTTAAATATATGCTCAATGATGATGACTTTTTCCAAGACCATTTAACACAACTTGAGTTATTAGATGAACGTCATTTAAATGCTCTTGAACACCTTCAAATCTAAAAAAACACATCAAGTGTGCCTATGAAAAATGTTCATGAGAAAACTTTCAAATGGAGATCTTGTCCTAAAATAAAATAAACATGTAACCAAAGAGTAGAAAAAAAGTAAACAAGGAAATTTTTCTCCTAATTGACTTGGACCCTACATTGTCACCCATACCTATGGATCGGTGTTTATCATTTATCTTCTCTTGAAGGTAAACCTGAACCTGAGCCCCTTAATGCCTTGTATTTGACCATTTCTACTATTGAATAAAGTACTACATCACTTTATGTCACCTATATGCTCATCCTTTAGCAAACCTTTCCTCCAGTATACCTATTTTAAGGACCAATGACTAAACTAGAATTGTGTGATTATCTGTCATCATTCAGTATTGTCTTAAATATGAGTACCATGGCTCTACTCATGGCATGATTCTCATGGATACTTTTCATCTTATTTTTAGGATGGAATCCCATGGTCATTTGTCACTTAAAACCCCTCTTTCATACATAACCTTTTCATGTTACGGTTTTCCTCATAAAATAGACCTATACTCCTTTATAGTCTTGTTCATGACTTCAAGTTCAAAAAAGTAAAAAACAAAAATATACAAGGGATAACCAAAAACTCAACTCCTTGGTTCAAACTTCTCACAAATAGATGAATCCCTCAAAAAGACATCTACCCCTCTTTCTTGCTACTATAAGTAGATTGCTCCCTCGAAGGACAACTATAAAAGCTAGCTATTTATTGTAATTAGTCTATCTAAAAAGAAGACTAATCTATATCTCTTAAATAAAATAATTTTTGAGCTTCTACATCGATCAACTTCAAGAAGACCTCAAGGAGAACCTATTTATCCCATTGTGGCCTCAAAAAGATCCCTAGACTAACGCACAACTATACTCCCCTTAGAGAATCGTATAGCTCAATATTTGACAAAATTATGGAAGTTAACCTTATCACATGTCCCCCATCTGACCGGTTGACGAGTCTAGACCAAAACCCATGTGGTATCGAGAAGACCACTATTGTAAATATCACCAAGTCGAGGACATGATATAGAGAGGTGTCGAACCTTCAAATATCTAGTCCAAAGACTCATCGATCATGGTGATCTTCAAGTGGACAATCCTAATGCATCCCCTAACCAACCACTTGACATCTTTAAACAACCATTCCCCAACCACACACCAACAATTCAAGCCACCACTTCTTATGCATCCCAAGCACCTAATGCTCATACCATAAACACTCTGCAAATTGTTGATCAAGATCTTATCTCATCCATAGATTCACCCCCTTCATCAACCATCACATCCACCTCTCTAGACATTTTTCCTACATCCACAAGTTCATCAACACTTATTCCCATACCCACACCAATCATACCTACATCTATCTCGACATCTATTCCTACATCCACACATGTCACATCTTCCCCATTCACAAGTATATCAATGATGCCCCTTGAATCATTTATAAAACAACCATCCCCATCTAATTCTACACCCACCATTGATCCAACACCTATATTGACTCCTTTATCTATCACACCTACTTCATCACTTATCACATCCACTTTGTTAGGTTCGACTACCTTATCCACATCCATTCCACCTTTACCCATTGTACCATCCTTAGCATCAGTCCCAGTTCCTCTTTCCGCACTCTTACCCACACCCACTACATCAACTATTGTGACCACATCTACATCACCTTCTTCTTCTACATCACTTTCATCACTTGAAGAATTTTAGAAAGAACTTCAACTTGTAATAACTTCAAGTGATCCTCCCATCTCTTCTACACAATCAGATGCCTTCACATCAAACCAATCTTCACTTCCTTTTGACATCATCATGCAAAGACTACTCCCTCCACCTGTATCAACCACAATACCATCTTTGGACCCTCCAGTAGATATTTTTGTCATTCCTCCCAAGGGTTCCTCTTCAAAAACAAGATCTAGACCCCTTGGCACATTTCCTCAACATCCTCTTTCACGTCCTCACAAAAAGGTAGAGCTTCCTTCCCCTAAGACCAATCCTCCTAAAGCCACATCATCATCTTCTATTTTGAGACCCCTCCCTACATCATCTTCTTCTATTTTAGGACCACTCCCTTCATCATCTTCTTCTATTTTGGGACCACTCCCTTCATCATATTCTTCTATTTTGGGATCATCCCTTTATTGAAAACCTTCGCCACTAATAAAACAACACAATGACAACCTCTTTCTAAACCACCTCCCAAAACTGAGTCTAGGTCATCCACATCATCAACCAATATTCCAAAACAAACACAGACAGTTCCATCCTCTTCTAAATCTAAGACAGTATTAAAGGCTCCCATCACACCACCTCACATCAAACCATCATTAAATTCATCACAAAACCCTTCACCTATAGCCACACCATCACCTATTCCTTTGGGATATTATACTACAATGTTTTACCAATTTCTCCAAGCCTCGGCAATCACCTTGCCACCAATTAAACCCTTCGACCCAAGTGCACCAAGACCCTCATGGTTTGACTCTAACCTTATTTGTGCATACCACCATGCACTAGGGCATGACATAAACATTGTAGAGCCCTTCAGACCATCATATACAACCTTATTAATGAGGATGATCTCCTTGACGAGGAGGAACCAACTCTTCCACCAACTATATCCACTTCCTCTACCCTGCATTAATTTACAAAAATAGCCAAGTCACTCGGTCCATCCAAAGTTGACGTCACCATTCCTCTACCTACTTCACTCTTCTTGAGTAAAGTTCTCCTCTCTACATTGATGTTGTTTGAGGTAACTACTCGTTTAATCTCACATGACTTCAAATCAACAGTCCAAACAAAATCAAGGACCTTTGTTCTACCCCTTCTCCTAAGGAGCTTACCTCATCCACACCCCCATCACAACCTAAAGTTGTCATCGTTGCTCCCACCACTCAATCCCTATCATCCCCTCCATCTTCCTCTAAGGCCAAGGTATTATTTTTGCCACTCCTAATCCCACTTCCATCGAACAGAACATTTCCAAACAACTTCACGAGGCCCTGGTTAAAATGTCACTTTATGAGCTTATCCAAAGCTCTCCTAACCACAAACAGGCTCTTATTGAAGCTATATAATAGATCTCGGTATCATATGATGAGCCTCAACCCCTTGCGGCTCTAGTTGATGCTTTCGCAACATCCGCCACCATGTCCTTGAGGATTCAAAATCCCCAACATGCCACCCAAAGAACACAATATTCCTCTCTTCATCACGGTCTGCATCAACAACACGTGCATCGGACTATGATTGATAATGGTGCTAGTATCAATATAATTTCTTCTCACACCTTCAACCAACTCAAACTACCTAACACCATTGTTGTTGAATCTCCTACCGTCCTCTCGTGCTTTTAACGATGTTGTAACCCCCCCATTGGGTACAATTGTCCTTCCCATTCGTGTCGGCCATAAACTCCTCCATGAGCTCTTCTATATTATAGAAGGAGAATTTTAGTATAATCTTCTACTTGGACGTCCTTGGATTCATGTCATGCCCATGCATGCGTCCCATCTACCCTCCACCATTGTATTAAATATGAACATGAAGGGACCATTTATACTCTCCTGTTGATTCCCCTCCTTTCAATACATGTCATATGACCTATCGACCTAAGGACATTCTTGTCCCCAAATCCAACCCTTCTTCGACACATCAACCAGTTCTTTTGTACCTGCATCTACATTACCCCACGATGGATCTACTAATGTTGTGATGTAGTGCCTTGCCTTAGGAGAATATCAACTCCTTGCTCTTAATTCTCTTCCATCTCCCAACCACCTTGACCGCTTTGATAAGGCCCCTATGTATCAATCAAACATTGGGAAGTCATCTCATTTGGCCCCTCTTCTCTCAAAACCAACCTATTTTATGACAACCTTGATCGACCTTCTTCTCATGTTGAATATCACCCTCACACCAAACCATATATTGATGGTTTTGGATTCCTCAGTAAACCATCCTTCGCCTACACATACCTCCACCATTGTGCATGGAAGGGGTTTGGTATGGGACGTTATGAACAAGGTCATCATGGCCATGTCTTCAAACAAACCCATGAAACCATGTGAAATTTTTGGCTTGGGATACAAAGATCCTCCATCCCCCTTCGGGTACTTTTTTCAACATCCTCTCCCATCAACGTTGATTCACCTCCCTTTTCTCCATCTCGACTATCTCACTGATCCCGATGATACTAAATCTATTCCCCCTAACATTTTTTTAAATTTCCACCATTTCCCTCGGACCGGTCACTTATCAGGTTGGAAATGAAACCGGTCCTTTCCTCTCGAGCATCCAAAGATGGTAGAGGAAGATTCCCCTATCATTGACATTCTTCAATGTGGCGATGATAATTCCATTCTTTCTTACATGGGGGATGGGGATTCTCATATCTAAAATTCCCTTCCCCAACTAAACTTGTACTCTCCTAAATGAGTCCACTATTGACATTAATATTGGGACTCCTCAAGAGCCCTACATCCTTAAGGTGGGCCAATCTTTAGAGCCGCAAGAACTCGAAGCCTTCACTCTTTCTTATCCACACATAGCTAGGCCTTTGCATGGTCATACTTCGATATGTCAGGTATTGACCCTCCATTGTTGTCCATAACATTGTCACCATCCCCAATGCTAAACCAGTTAGGTAGAAGCTTTGTTGCATGCATCCTCGAGTTGTTCTCCTTGTTAAAGAGGAGTTGCAACATCTTCTTTCTACCAATTTCATCATCCCCATTGACTATCCCCAATGGGTTTCTAACATCATACATGTCGCTAAAGCGTTGGGAAAGCTTTGTATATGCACTGACTTTTAGGATATTAATCTCACTTTCCCTAAAGATGAATTTCCTCTTCCCAACATTGATCAACTTGTGGATCTTACCATGGGACATGAGATGCTTTCTCTTATGGATGGTTTTTCTGGTTATAATTAGATCCTCATCACACCAGAAGATCAACATAAGACCTCCTTCATCACCCCATGGGGACCTTTTGCTATCATGTCATGCCCTTCGGTTTGAAAAATGTTAGGGCCACCTATCAACGAGCCATGACTTATATCTTTCATGATCTCATACATAAAACCGTAGAAGACTATGTTGATGACCTCTTGGGAAAGTCCAAACATTGACGCGATGTTATCTCTCTATCCTTGAAATCCTTTTCGAGTGTCTCATTTGTTTCTTCCTTCGCCTTAATCCCACCAAGTGTGTTTTTGGTGTGTTAATTGGAAAACTCCTTGGATTCATCATTTCTATCAGGGGTATTGAGGTTGACCCCGCCAAAATCAAGGTTATCCTTGAGATGCCTCCTCCTTCCAATCTTAAACAACTTCGTAGTCTTCAAGGCCGGCTTCAATCCGTCTACCACTTCATCTCATAACTTTCAAACCGTTTCCAACCCTTTCATCATATTCTTCATAAAGATGTCAAATTCCATTGGGATGATAACTACCAAAAAGCCTTCAATGATCTTAAGTAGTATCTCCTATCTCCACATGTTCTTACACCTCCATGCGAGGGGGATATTTTTATCTATATGTCTTTTCCATCAATCATGCATTAGGTACCATGTTGGCACATCGTGATGGCCAAGGTAGAGAGTAGACCATATATTACATCAGTCGTACCCTACACAAGTATGAAACTCGCTACACTAAAGCTAAAAATATGTGTTGTGCCCTTTTCTTCGCCACTTCCAAGCTTCACCATTATCTTCTCAATCACAAACGTATGTAGTCACTAGTTTTCATCTTCTCAAAACCATGCATTCTAAACCTTACCACAATGATCACATCACTCAATGGCTCATGCTCATGACAGATTTTGACCTAGAGTTCATCTCTCAAAATTCTATTAAAGGCCAAGCGATCACAAACCAATTAGTTGAAGCCCCTCTTCCTACCACTCATCTTCCTCATGAGAAATTTCTGATGAATCCATTAACAATATTCATCATGAGTCTTTCCTCTTCGCATGAATCTCTTCTTTAACGGATCTAAATAACAAGGGGGAGGTGTTGGTGTCATTCTCATTCCTCCTTAGGACACTCCATGCCCATTTCCCAAAACTTGACTTTGAATGCACAAACAATATGGTAGAGTATGAAGCCCTTATCTTAGGTCTTGAAATTGTTTTCCTTTTGGGTGTTCAAATCCTTGACATCTATGGGATTCTAGAGCTCATTATCAAACAAATTACAGGCAATTATCAATGTAAAAATGATGTTCTCCAAAAATATTGAGATATCGTCCTATTTCTCCTTGAAGCCTTTGATTCTTATATTATTCAAGTTGTCCCTCGCTCATCCAATATTTTTTCTAACATGATGGATTCCTTACATCTCTCACCCCATAGACAACTAACGAATCCAAAATTTCGGTTGTTGTTCGTCATCGTGATCAACCATCTCACATTTGTGGGTTACCTCATGTTAATAGTGTTGAACCCAACTCATCAGATCTTTGGTACTCTCAAATCTTTGATTATCTATCCAAATCCATCATTCCCTCATACCTATCTAAGAATGGTAGAAGGTCATTTCTCCAATGTGCTAACTGCTATGTCATTCTTGGAAGCATCCTCTACAAATGTGGGTTTGACAATATTCTACTTTGATGCCTTAAAACCCATCAATCTACTCGCATTATCCAAGAAGTCCACGATTTACATTTTTGGTGGACATTTTAGTGGCTTGGCTATCGCTAAATGTGTTCTTCTCTTTGCTATTATTGGCCTTCTCTCAATCAGGAATGCTACAAAAATGTTAAGAAATGTATCAAGTGTAAGCAACATTCCAATCTTGTATGTATTCCTAGTCAGGCCTTACAACTAACTCAAGACCTTTGGCCCTTTTTGTAGTGGGGCCTCGATCTCATTGGTACCATCAATCCTCATTCTTCTCAACATCATCATTCCATTATCACTGCAACTAAATATTTCACCAAGTGGGTGGAAGCAATTCCACTCACCTCAACTAAAGCCAATCAGATTGTTAACTTCATCTACCAACACATAATTTGTCGCTTCGATGTCCCTCAAAAGATCATCACGGACAATGGGAAGTCCTTCAAAAACAAATATGTTAAGAAACTCTATGAATCATTCAATATCAAGCTTAGTTTCTCATCTCCTTATTATCCTCAAGCTAATGGCCAAGCCAAAGTGACTAACAAGACCTTGCATAACATCCTTGCTAAAACCATCGATAAAGTAGGTCATGATTGGAATCTTCAACTTCCCTTTGTTCTTTGGGCTTACTGCATCAGGACAGTGCCATACTTCCATAGGTGTTACCCCATTTTCTCTTGTATATGGTTCTGAAGTCGTTCTTCCCTCAAAGTTCAAATTCCATCCTTACATGTGTCTCTTCATGACTTCATTTCTGATGAAGATTATCGCAAGAGCGTCTTACTACATCTTGAGTTGTTAGATGAGTGTTGTCTCCTTGCCCATGAACATCATCATGTTTATCAAGAGTGTGTCCAATGTGCTTATAACAAGCATCTCAAAGAATGCGACTTTAAAATAGGTGACCTTGTATTAAAATAAAATCAGAATGTCACTACTCTAGAAAGGAGCCAACAGGAAAGTTTGTTCCCAACTGGATTGACCTTACATTATCACACACAAGTATGGGTTTGGGGCCTATCATTTGGCTTCCCCTGATGGTAAACCAAGAACTAAACCTCTTAATGCATTGCACTTATAACCATTCTATTGTTAGCATATATACCCATGAGCAGATAGTCATATCTTTAGATCATTCCTCCATCATTATCCCCTTCCATCTATCATGGTAATGATATGGAACTATGTGGTCTCATGTCACTTCCTAGATATGACCTTAAATATGGGCACCATGGCTCTACTTGTAGCATATTCATTATGGATAGGTTCTCCCCTTTGGTGAGAAATATGTGATCATTACACCCATCACCCTCTTATTCACTTATTGGAACCATGTAAAGGGTCTAGGGGTGTCTCTTGTCAATCATTGTCCCCTCCTAAGTGGTCTACCTAGTTATACACAACTCTTCCCCATCAAATAATAAAACAAAAAAGCATGCAAATAAAAAAACAAATCAAAAACATGCAAATCAAAATAAATAGATCTGATCCCTCAAAGAACGACTATCATATATATTATTCTTACCATCTATATTATGTATAAAGTAGACCATACCCTCAAAGGATGGCTACTCTTTTATTATGGCATTTGAAGGCTTCCCGCATTGATCAACCTTCCTTTTTATTAGCATTCTCATAAAGCTTCCCGCATTGATCAACTTTCTTCTAGTATTGCTCTTTCCCTTTCCCAAATATGGGGCATAGATTTAGGAAAACCACTTTTGGAGAACCCTCTACTCACGTACAAGTTATATCTCGACCCTTTATCATGTCAACATTAGGTTTATGATATTATTGCATCCATGTTTCCCTCATGGTCTTTTGATATAACTAACTATCGTTGGTTATGTGTTAACATCTACTATTGGCTGCAAGTGCAATGCCTTTAGTGCTTCTCTTTCTTGTTTACCTCTAATCCGGTTCGAAACATGGTTTCCCTGTATGCCCCTTACTATTATGTGTCATTTATCTCGTTAAGGTCACCTTTTATCACGATCACATTCTTACATATCAAATTTCAAACCATGAAATCTATATCTATATGCTTACTTTTAAGGATGACATATCTTACAATCATCCACAATTCCATGAATTTTGTTAACACTATCTCTAATGCACCCTTCGGTTTGGGAATTCTACTTGATCACCATTGCAGTTTGCGAATCCTACTTGAGGATCTCTCTCAAGTAGCAACTTCTCACCCCCACCATGATCAACAATGTCTTTGATCCATTGATCCTCGCTCCTCATTTCCACTCATCACCACTTATCCCCACATCACTTGTCTCACCATTCTTGTCCCCTTTCACCACTCTATGTATCTTCCTTTCCTTTCTTCCCGATTTTCCCTTTTCACTCTTCCACTTTCATCTTGACAATCTTACTTAACCATCCATACAATCAGGGACTCTTAGTTGAGGTATACCTTCTTGATCAAAATGGTACTTGAAATTTTTTCAAGATTTCTTAGAAAATTCTCGATTCTTAACTTTAAAAGATTTTCAACTTGATCAAGAGTTCTTTTTATCAATTATGGGTGTTCTTGAAAGCCCCAAACTTAAACTCTTCCAAAAGATCAAATTAATCCTTAATTTTCAACTTAAGTGGAATATCTCGAATCTATCAAAATTTTAAATAAAATAATCACAGATTGATTTAGAATGCACTCAAATCAATTCATGATTCCAAAATTAGAAAGTGCGTTCACTTCTGATTGTGGTTATGGATACAAGTCTACTTCCTTTCAATTAATCCAACTTGTGATTTCTTTAATAATTAATCAAATAAACTAACTTGAATGTTTTTATCTTATCAAAAGCTTCTAAAATTGAAATCAAATCCACAACACAAGAACTTGATAACGGAGTTTGGCACAGATATCTCTGTCTCCGGATTCTCAAAAAGAGAATTGATCTATTATTGCCCAATGAAGTACAATATCACTTCACTATTGACTTAACAAACCTTTATACCTAGAAATGAGTTGATTCAAACCTCTTAGAACTCAGTAATTTACCAAAACGCTTCTCGAGTCCATCTGTTGCCCCTCTAAAGTATATTTATTGATGGTTTCTGTCAAATTACATTCAAAAACATATAAAACACGAAATATACAACACCTACTTTAAATAGGTTTACATTTTTAGAAACTAGAGGAAATTATGAAAAACTTCCTTTTTACTCCATGGCCTTGATTCGGACCAGTAAGTGGTTGAAAAATGTAGATCTCCTTGCTCCTCTTGCTGTTCTATGAAATGCGATAGAAAATGCCTAGACATGAAATTCTACAACACTTCGTATAAACAAAATTTACATTTCTGAAATCTCTCGAATTTTGAACAAATCTGATTTTTACACCATAGAAAAATTGATTGTAAAGTGCCTCAAAATGGTGATCTCTCGTGACCGGGTCCTTCGTTGTCCATCCACAAACCTACCAAAAGGTCCTTTAAATAAAGTGATCTCATGTTCTATCACTTACTAAAAAGTGGCGGGTGGGTAAGGTTGATAAATATTTTGGTACAGGTCAAGGGTTCAAATCCCCCTTCCATAGGTTTAGGCACCCAATTTAGCCATTAACCCCACATTTGGTGGGAAAGGGATATGATAAGCCTTTAAATAGCTTTTTGGCCACAAAATCCTCCTTATCCCATGGGATTTAGGCTTATTCACATGGAATGGATTAAATAGATTATTATTATTATTATTTTAAATCTAAAGCCACTACAAACTTGCCAAGTGTCACACCCATAATATGTCATTTGTCCACGTCAAAGTGTGTCACGTCATCATTTGACCACAACTTTGACTATGCATATCTTTCGCATACGAACTCGATTTGGTCCATTCAAAATGCATCGGAAATCTTGCGACGAGCTCTATACCATGGAACTTATTTTGAAACATTACAAACCACCAATTTTTCATTGTTGCCAACTACCATGTGTCACCTTGTCATTGGTCCACTTGTTGACTTTGAACTGGTATTGACCATGGTTGATTGCTATTCGACCTTAACTTTGACCGGTGATAGAATTTGCATACGACTCGATTCTCGAATTTCAACATACCGTTGGAAAGGTCTCAAGAATCCCTTCAACATGGTACATTTTAGAGAAGTTTAGGGAATATCTACTCATGAGAAATCCTCTAGATCACTTCTTCCTTAGATCCTCCCACTGTAGAAACTTCTCCACCATCTCCTCTTCCATCTGATGACAATCGCCACCACAAATGTCTTTCCGCTCCACCTCTTCCGCTTGACACTCTTGAATCATCGTTTCCACAACATGAGCATATTAATTAAGGATTCCCCTCACACTATCCACTCTACACTACATATATTCCTCCATCTATTCATGTCACACTCCTTTGTTTCCTTCCTTCCTTGTCATCACCCCATTTCACCTCTTGTTCCATTCTCGCATACACTGTTCCTTCTTTTCTCATCCATCTTCTTCTTGGTAATCTTACTTACACATGCTTGTAGTACGAAAATTTCACTTGAGGGTTCCCCTTCAGTCCATCTTGGCATACCCTCTTCCCACCAACTCCATCAATCACTTACTTCTTCCCATCATTCTTCTTCTTTGGCTTGGCGATCCTACTTAACCATCCCCATCGCATGGAAATCTTATTTAAGAGTCCCTCTTAAGGATGATCTTCCATTTGACCCTCCCCCATCCCATCATATTTCCTCCATCTTATTTCTCCCACCCCTTGTCGTAATCATCCGCTCCAACCAACCATTCCACCCATGTACCCAATACAATCTTGTCTTTCACCTTTTGTATCATCATTGTCGGTTTTTCGATCTTACTTAACCACTCCTACGGCATGACTATCTCATTATCTCAGTAAAATTGACAAGGAAATTTTGCGGGTAACCATACCGAATTTCCATTTCGGTCCCTCGATAAGGTCTATCAATGTTCTAAATGGCCTAGAACTCCCTTTCGAAAATCAAGTTTTAAAAGAACTTAGCCATTTTCAAACCTTTTGACTGGGCGCAAGTAATGTAGTGTCAACACTCTCAAAATTGCACCCCTTTGGTCCCTAGGTGCACTCATGCTTATTGCAACATCATTAAATGATGCGCCCTCTTTAAGTGCACCATCATGCAAGCATGTTAACACCTCTTTAAGTGCGCTTGTGGCACATGTAACATGATGTTGACATATTAAACTCTACGTCATGGTGCGCGAACCTTCTCTATGTCGACACTTTGTAAAGTGTGCCAAAGAAAAAGTTGGTGGCGCAATAAATGCACATTTTTCTATATATAGGCACACCCGACCTGTCATTTTCACAATTGAAAAACTGTGAAAATTTATTCCTCTCGTGCTCGCCGCTTGCTCTCGTCGCCGCTGCGTGCCATTTGTCGTGATCGTGGACCCCACCTCATCCCTTCGTCATTATTTATACCGGGTAAGTGGTTCTGCATCCTCATTATTGTTTTTGAGGTCTTTGTGGTTTCTATGTCAAAGTTAGGAGAATAGGGTTATGTGATAAAGGAAATGAATCGAAGGAAAAAGGATAACACCATTTGCAAACCAAAGTACTCACTGCAAACCCTCCTTTCCTTTCCTTCCGGATCTGCAAATCTAGAGGCTTGGCCTTAAAATAACTCATGCCCATTTGTCCTTCACTCCTTGCCTTCTTTGGTTTTCCCTCTTGGACATCAAAATCTGAGCCAAAAGAGTAAAAATTGAGAAAAAGGGAAATTGGCCCACATAGTGAAACTATTTTCACTATGGCGCATTGCAAACTCTGTTACACTAAGCGCATATCGCACTTTGGCACACTATTTCGCTTTACATCAAAACAATCACGCCATTGGCGCGTTAAAGAACCACGCAGCGTAAGCCTTTCTTGCACCTTATAAAACATTGCAAAATTCCCCGAGGTGCAAGCGTTGCGCCTAAAGAAACTACAACAACACTGCATGTTGTGCAAATCCTTTCCACGCCGCACTAACTAAACTCCTTGGTGCACTTGACATTTGTGTTACACCTTCTAAAAATGCGACAATGGCACACCACGAGACCTCTTTACACCAAACAAATTTGCACCCGGTTAAAGAACTTCTGGCGTTGGCGCTGGCGTGACATCAACATCCAATGTCAGATGTTGTGTGTAGCCTTTCCACGCCCCCGCCCTTTGCACTGCTTTCCCCCATGCAACACTCCCTAAAAGTGCGCCTTGCTTTTCAAAAGCCCCTACGACTGCAAGTAAGGATGCGCCTTGCGCCCAGAGGCTCATAAGTTGATAATTTTTCATTCTGCAAAGCTTTTATGGACAACTTGATGGCTAACATGGCCCTTCTACGTTGGAACTCTCTGATTCTTCTTGCAGAACAACAACAATCCTCGAGTGCACTTATGTCTTCATCGAGTAAGAAGCCAACCAAGTCCAAAGGTAAAGCCAAGTTGACAGAGCAAGAAATGAAGTATAAATACCAAAAGGTCAGGATGCCTGACTCACTTGCAGAGTGCAATCTCGATATCAGAGATTCAAAACTTGGGCATATTGACATGGACAACTTTTGGGCCAGAACCAAGAAGGTCATAGGCAACCCGTGGATGGATAAATTGGTTGGCGATGTGGTCCGCTTTCTTTGCACGCAGGCTCCCAGTGAGCGCAATTAATAATGAATTCATCATGTTGGTGGGCCGTTGTTACAACAAGGACACAAGATGTGTCGAAAATGAGGAGGGCAAGGTGATAATCAACCTCACAGCCTGACACTTTGAAACTATCTTGGGCATCCCCCACCACAGACATTTTTGTGGCAGTAAGTCAAGAAGACTGCATGAAGACTTGGACCGATAATGAGGACAAGTGCATGCAGATGATCATGCGAGATGATGAACGAGGTATACCTCAAGAATAAAAAGGTGGTGAGCAAAGGTGGCCCAAGTCATTCATCACAGGTGATTTTTCTCAAGAGGTGAGGTGACACGATCACCTTCCTAAGTAGAGTACATGGGCTCCCTGATGCCCATTACTTTCACAAGTGGATGCTCAGGTATTTGGAAACAATGAATAAGAATGTGCCCAATCAGCATTTTGGCTGGGGCGAGATTATCGTGATACATCTCGACACAACTTCAACAACTTTCAACAACTCGGGAGGTTTTATATGAACTCCTATATAGTATATACAAACTGCCTCGAAAAGAGATTACCTGGGCTTGAATCAGTGCACGGGGTATGGCCCCTGTGTCAAAATATACGAATACTATCCAGAGAGTTGAGGCTCGAGAACAACATAGCTCGGTTCAAATAAGATCAATGATGTCTTCTTCTATGGCATCATCGCGCTCTTGAGGCCCAACATGACTCATGGTCTGGACAAGCAAAAGTTTGATCACCGCCACAAAGAAAGTGGGAGCATTGTTTACGCAATTCCCTACCTTTACCTATCTCAGAGCTGCCAACTTCTTGGGAGAACCCACAAGATTGCCGAGATATGCGGGTCCCAAACTAATCCTTCTAGAGCTGTCAAGGCAACTTATCACCTATCACGAGAAGTGTATGAAGAGGAAGAAGGGAGGAACTCCATTCCCCCTCACAGTAGGTAGGTACATGTGCCCCTCACAAAGTAAAGCTCGGAGATGTATGCAGAGCTTGAATTGCTCAATTTGAAGCATAATTTCTGGCAAGGCCAACCTTTGATCCTCGTGGTTGCCTTCCAGGGGAAAAGATCGATCCTATCCACGTTCCTCAGATCGAGGATATCTACATCAACTTAAATCATGAAGTCGAACTCAGATGAAAGGATCACTCCCGATATGGCCCTGACAGAGATCATTCAATATGGTGTGGCCATCATCCCAAAGGATTTCCTAGAAACTGATTAGGAAATTGATCAAGTTTACCTAGACATAGAAGGGGATGATTGGCCGTTCACGGATATTGACAGGAACAAAGCGCCCCAGACCATCCAAGAAAGGGTTCAACCTACTCTGCAACGCACCGAGCATTGGTGTAAGAAAAATGGTATCATCTATCTTGGGGTAGATTTTACCACATCTCCCGGGTAATGCACCATCTAGGCCAAAACACTTGCCTAAAGGCAAAGGGAAAGATAAAGTGGGAGAGGTAAGCACTGCTCAAGAGAAAGCTCCTGAAAGCCCTCCTACTACCGCAGAAGAGCAAGTTGTGGACTTAGTGTCCCCAGGAAAAGAAGAAGCGGTAAGTGCTCCAATGGACACATCCACTCAGGATGTTGTCACAACTACAATGGATGAGGTACCAACCATTCCCTCTCTCCTCCTCCTTCCCCTCATGTCGCTCAAACAATCTCCTTTGGTTGTGTCTTCTCCTCTCGTCTTCTGTCATTCTCTCTCCCTCTTCCTCCATCTTCTCTTCCATTCATGATTTTTCCCCAAAGCATTTCTTCACTTATATTGCAGATCCCTTCCGCCCCCATGGTCTCCTCTCTTGTAGTGACTCCTAATCCCATGAGCGTTGGTGTGTCGGCCCCTTTCTCCATGCCGCCACCAAGTGTCTCGACACACTTCCCCATGTCCACTGCAGTTGTTCTTCCTTCCACCCCTATTTCTTCTTTGTCCTCTAGTCCCACTCCCATAAGTCCAAGATGGATCTCAGACCACCTAAGCCAACACAAGAGGAAAGTCCCCATTGCACCCATGGACTTCTCCGTCATCCCGGTTAAAGGACCAAAGAAGCAAAAGGCTATAACTTGCTTCTCAAAAGTGCTTGAGGCGAAAGGGTTATGGAGATAGCCTACTCGACCCCATAAAGAAGAAAGAAGATCTATCTCCTACAGATTTTACAATGACCCAGGTCACAATGGGAACATCATCAGAGAGCTGCTGCAAGGAGAGGCCTTATCACGGTGGATGCGTTTACAAGAAATCTGCAGGATGTAAAGGAGAAGAAGAGAATGTTGAAGGAACAAAACAAACATCTTCTCCGAGGCTCTCTGACAAAGAATGGGCAATTCACCTCCTATAGCTGCCGCCAAAACTCTTGAAGTCCTTAGTCGAAGAAGATAAACGAATACATCAAGATTGGCGAACAAGGTGCAGCAGTGTCCTCCTGGAGAGTAGATCCTCACGAGGCAGGTGAGGAAGTAATCATGAAGTTCACAAGCCCTCTACCAAAGTATAGATAAGGCAAACAATGAACTCCAAGCAATAGCAGGACCCATCTCCGAAGAGTTGGACCATGCCAGGTTGCAACATGAGACATTCCAGAAAATGGTCGACTGCCCAACCGATGACTTGTTAAAATTGGTGTCATTGATCACCCGTGAGCACACAACAAAGCACTTGTCACTTTAGACTATCGGGTTGATCAAATGGAGTTTTCCTAGAAAAGATAGACAAAATCAAGGAGGAAGCCCTTGGCGTGGAACACCAAATGGAGCAGATTGTCTTGAGGATGTCTCCAGGGGTTACTTAGTGCATCGTTCACCTTGAGAGAAGCAAACGATACTATTCAGCTTTTCACTAGGCGACCAGTGCATCACAAGGTTTGAAGCCGAGGTCACTTTTGACCGAGAAATCTATTAACAACCTTAAAGCTTGCCAGCGATTTCATCGGGGTACTTGATAGAGCGAGCATAATGAATACTTCAAGCTCCTGATAGACTCAGAGATGAATGAGAAACTTGCGAAGTCATTAGAGATCACACAAAGGGTCCCGATCATGATCGACTTTAGAAGATGATCAGCAAGTTCATGGAGTATCGAGCTCAATATCATATCGCCTCTCCAGAGTAGAAGCAAGACACTCCATTCAAGCAAAGGGATGATGATGAATAGGCTTCCTCCTCCTGGGATAAATCCCATTTTTGTAAAAATATTTAAAAGTATGTTGGCACATGTGATGACATCATCCATGTTACACCATGGGATGTTGTCATCCATAAAATTGCCCCAAAGTCAACATTTGACTTTTAGATATTTTGTAGATATTTTGTAAATAAGTTGTTGGCTCCTTTTTGTCTTCTTTCTCCTTCTCCTTCTATAAATACTTGGATACTTGTAGTATTCAAGGAGTGACAATCTTGTATGAAAAATAGAAGTGAGGAGAGAAAGACTTTGAGATTTCTTAATGTAAGAAAACATTAATACAAATATTGAGACTTTGTGCTTTGAATTCATGTGTTACATGCATCGATCTTTCTTATGTCGGATATGTGTGTTTATTCTGTTATATTCATATCTACTTTTGTCATTTTGTTTATCGAGATTGCTTTATTTGTTTATGTGAGTAAGTTTGGCTCGGTTTACTACCAGCCCAAAACATAAACCCTCCGACCTTTTACTTTGGAATTCATTTCTTTTATCCCTTCATATCCATCTTTCTTCCATTCCTTGCTTCATTCCTTTCTATTCTTCATCGGAATTCAACTCTCTTTGGGATGAGATCCCAAACCCCACAAGGAATAATATTGTAAGACTTGCACATGTTCTGCTTTGGTAGAATAGCAATAAAACAGATTTCACTTTGCTGTCTCAAAGAGGGGTTATGCCCTGCACACTGGTTGCCTGTCTATCCATAGATCTGCCCACCCAATATATTTTCGGACCAACACTATCTCACTTAAGAGTCCCTTTTAAGGATGATTTTTCATCTTGTACTCCCTCATCACTCCACATTCTCCTTGTTTACATTTTCTAGTCGATCCCCATTATCACATCCTCTCACCTCCTCTTTCATTCTTGTAAACACTACATCCTTATTACCCACTTTTCATCTCCATCATCCTCGCTCAGCTTGAATCTTACTTAACCACTTTTGTTGCATGTGAGCTCTTAATTAAGGGTCCTCCTTAAGTTGAACTCATCATTCTGGACTTCTCCCTCACCTCATTCATCATTCCCTCTGTTGATTGTTTCTTCCTTGTATTCCTTACCAACCACATTTTCATCCTACCATTATCCTTTCTCAACCTATCATATCACTGCACTCCTTTCCCCCATTTTCCCCTCTTGATCCATCATCATTCATACCGCTTCCTACCATTTTTTTCCATGTCTTGTTTCTTCATCTTTACCTCATTCATCCTCATCCACTGCATCCTCTCCTCGCCTTCATCTTAGCACAAATCATTATCCCTCCTTTATTTACTCTTTCCACTCCATCTTCTCGAGTTCTCCCACATATCTACCCCCATGCTTACCCACCATTGTTGTTGGTCTTCCCCTAACATTCTTTCATCATCATCTTCCATTTCCGTACTAATAATTATTGGTGGAATTCTCCTAAAATTCACTCATCCCCATTCTACATAGCCCTATTCACTCTTTTTTACCTCCTCCATTCTCTCTTCATTCCTTCCTTCCCTTGTGCACACCGATCATTATCGGTGGACTTCTCCTAACATCCCTTCATTGGCATTTCTTTCTACACATCCATTCTCCTTTTTCCTCACCACCTCTTCATCTTCGTCCTTCCTCCAATAATTATTGGTGGACTTCTCCTAATGTCCCTTAACTGGCATTGCCTCTTCTATCCCCCATTCTCTCTTCCCTCCCCTTCCTTGTCCCCACCTCTACCCTTTCTTATCGCTTCTTCCCCACCTCTCCATCTTCCCTTCACCCTCTTTAATATCTTTAGTCTTCGTAATACACCCTCTCGTCCATTTTCTAGTTATCCTCTTATCCTCATTTCACACATCTCCACCTCTTTTCCAATCCATGTCATTCCTCTCATATTTCTTCTCTTTACATTCCTGATACTTCTCACTCTTCATTGCATATCTTCATTTCTTGGTTTCCTTCCTTCTGCATCATTTTCTCTGTTGTCCTCCCCTCCTTTCTACTCCTCACCTTATTTCACTTCCTCTTTATCATCTTCTTCCCTTTTTTCCTCGTGCGTCCTTCTTACTTCCCCATTGATAACCTGGCTCTTTAGGGTTATTCCATATTTTTTATCATCCCACCCTCCACATGCATCTCCATGTGATCTATTCTATATTCTTTACCTTGGTTTTCCTCCCAATAACCTGGTTCCTTTAATCTTATCCTTGTATCCACTTTGTCATCTCTTATTTCCCTATCATGTTCACCTTCCCACTACCATCCCCTTTCTTTCTCTCTCACTCCCACCTTTTCAATCATTATGTACTAGTTTCTCTTCTATTCTCTAATCTTCTCCACATCTTCCTGGTCCCTCATCGTTTCTTTCTTTTCTCCATTCTACCTCCTCTTTCATCTTCTTTAAATTCTTCATCATCCTCATCTCCTTCATTTTTCCACCATTCTCTCCCTTTTTCCTGATGTTTCCATCATTTCTCTCCCTTCATCCCCTTCACCCTTCTTCACTCCTTCATTTTGGATCTCTTTTTTCATAGTTTCACCCTTCTTCTCTCGTCATTTTCTTGTCTTCTTCTTGTTTGTCCTTCATCATTCCCTCCTTCCCCTATCATCCCTCTCTCTTATTTTCTTCTCCCTATTTCATTCCCTTCTTTATCCTCCTTTGTCTCCATCAAATTCCGCACCTTGTCTCCTTCACTTTTGACTTTTCTTTCTCTTCTCATAATCAACCACTACTCTTGTCCATTCCTTTTTCTTATCTTTCCACTCTCAATCGTTACGTCCTTCACCACATCTTCACCCCTTTCATTCATTATGTCCCAGTTTCCCTTCCTTTGTCTACTCTTCTCCACCTCTCCCTCCTCCACCATAGTTTCCTTATTTTCTCAACTCTATCATCTCTTTTGTCTTCCTTACATTCCTCCTCTAACTCATCTCCTCCTTTTTTTCGTCATTTCTCTCCATCATCTTCTACATGTTTTCTTTTTTGGTTTCCACTGCTTTCATTTTGCACATCTCTCTCCCATTTTCACCCTCTACTCTGTCATCTTCTCTCTTCTCTTTCCCTTTTACTTTTCCTTGTTTGTGTGTCATTCATCCCTTCACTTTTCCTCCCATCATCCTTATCTCTTCTTCTTTTTCCATCTTCTTCATTCCCTTCTTCTATCATCTTATCCATTTTGCATCTTTCATTCCTATTTCTATTCCTCCATCCCCATACGATTGGTTTCCTCTTCACCCTACATCATCATCATCTTCCAATTATTGTTGTTCTTCCCTAACATTCTTTAATCGAATAGCCTCTACCATCCACTTATTTCCCTTATCACTTTCATCATTTTTCCTATCATCCTTCCCCCAAAATAATTTTTTGGTCTCCCCTAACATTATTTACGTGGCATCACTTCATCCATCCTCCATTCTCTCTTTCTTCACCTCCATTCCCTCGTCCAACACCCTTCCACACCATTTCTTCACCACCTCTCCATCTTTTCTTCACCCCTGTCCATAATTTCACTTCCTTCATCCTACACACTTTTGCCTTCTCCTCCATCATCCCCCTCATCTCTTTGCATCCTGTCTTCTCCTTCTTATTCGTCCTTCCTCATACCTTCTTCTCCTATCATATTTCTCTATTTTATTTTTTTCCAGGCCCATCACATCCTCTCTATTCCTTGTATTCTTCTCCTCCTACTTTATTTCTTTTCTCCATTCTATCGTCTCTTTCCTCTTCTTTAAGATCTTCATTTTCCTCATCTCATCCATGTTTCCATCATTTCTCTCCCTTCATCTTCATCACCTCCTCCCTTTATATTTTTGCTACCTTCATATTGCACATCTCTGTCCCTCTTCTATGCTTTCACCCTCTACTATGATATCTTCTCTCTTCTCATCTCATATTCTTCTTGTTCATTCTTCCTCCTTCCCTTCTTCTCCTATCATCCTTCTCTATTATTCTCTTCCTCCTCTTTCCTTCCTTTTCTCCTCCTCCACCATGTTATGCTCTATTCCATATCCTTGTCTTATTCACCTATAATTTTTCTTTCCTCATTTTCACTCTACCCTCTCTTCCTTTCTCAGAGCAATGTCATCTCTTCTATTCTCGTTAGCCCTCTCGTGGGGGCATCATCACATATATCCCTCATCACATCTTCCCATGACATTTTTTTCTGGAGGATACCATAATGGTCATCACCTATCACATTTTGTTCTCTTCCATGAATTTTTACTCTACTTTTTGCTTAGCAAATGTAGATTGAGTTCTTCCCCATTTTTGAAGAAGACATAATGCTTTCTCTTTTCTTCATCTAATCATCTGCCATCAATGAAGAACCTTTCTTATGAAACATGTATTCAAAATCATATTTACCCCCTTGGGGCATTTTATCTCACAATTCTATCCAATCTGCTCTTAATGTCCGCCTTTTGTGACCATACTCATTCCCCCTTGGGGCATATTATTTCACCACCCATCTTCCACTTTTCTTCTTGGTCATTTTTGTGCCCTATGTTGGGGCATCATTATTTTCATCCTCATCCCTTTTGCGGACACATAATTTTTCACTTGATTCCTCGCATATGAAGGATTTCACATTTGGTTGCGCATACTTTGATGTTTTCCTATGACCCATTGGTCATCACAACTAGCATCCATTTGAGGATTTTCTCCATTTCATGGTGATTTTCACCCACTCACTGACCTATAGAACATTGTCACCGTCTCCATTGAGACCGCCCTTTGTCCCCTACCCACATGATATCGAGTCACCACCATAGTTTTTACTACTATTGTGATCCTTTTTGCATGGGGCATCTTACCTTGCATTATCATTTTACCCATTTTTCTTTACCCACCCAACCTTTAACATCTATCTCTTTCAAACTCGTGATTGACTTCCTTTATGTTGTCGATCCCAAGTTTGAGGGGGAACACTCAATCAATCATATTTTCAATACTTCATCATTTTTGTCTTATGAACTTTCCCAACGTAAACCACTCATCAAAAAGGGGCAAATGTAGACACCAATTTTTGGTATCGTTCCTCCCCTTCACCCCACGTTTTCTCTCCTTCATTAGGCTTACCCATTCGAATCCCTTTTCCCCTAAATTTGAATAAATCCCATTTCCCACCAAAAATACATATTCAATTAATCAATCTTAATTGGTTAATTGATCCCCTTTAAATCCCTAAATCTTGTTATATGCTAATATCCAATTGATAATTAAATATTCCAAACTAATTCATATCACCCCACCTAATAATTAAATACTCCAAAATCATTCAAATCATGCACCCCACTCACAAATTAAATAATGCAAAATAATCCACATGAAATCCATTATTGCACCTAATCATTCAAATCATGTCCCCCACTCACCTAATCAGGGTTACTTTTTCAAACCAGATTACTTGATAACCCCTAAATTAACCCCATCTTCAGCTATAAATACAAGCCTTCTCCCCTCTTTTAAGACAAGTTAAGATTGATAGAAAACCTCTGACATTATAGCTCCTCACTTATCATCATAATGCCCTTGTGATGCCACTTGTATCACCATAATATCATCCTCATGCCCTTGTGGTTCTCTTAGTTTGGTTTTATTTACATTTATTTTGATCGAATTAGTAGTTCCTTTATACATTAGGATTTTTAGGTTATGTTATTTATCATTTTCTACATGTTATATATCTATCTTTCATTTATATTGTTTTCTCTTATCTAACGAGGGTTGACATATGTGAAAGGAAAGTAACACTTCCTGGGATCGAACCACTTCGTCAGAAGCCCCGCACATACCATCTAATCCATTTTTCTCTCAGTTTCCTCTATTTCACAGGTCTATCCAACTCGCAGCGAGGACATTCACTTTGTGCCCATCCATTTGTCACCATCTTCTCTCAAGGTACCTTAAACCCTCGTGATCTTTGAGGTTTTTTATTTCTTTGTTATCTAGCTCACTAATCTGGACAGGGACAAAGAAACTTCTCAAGCAACAACACCCTCATCCTTCCTGTGCCCCTAACCCTTTTCTATCTTACTCACTCTTTTCGGGCATCTTTTATATTTTGGGCATCTTATTTTCCTATGGGTTTGGCCTTCCAATAAATTACAAAATTCAAACAAAGGAATCATAAAAATACAATATTATGTGACCAAAATGAGGACCAATCTCTAAGCATCTATTATCATCACCTAAGGTTGTATCCAAAGGCATTCTAAGAACATCAAAGGCATTCACCTAGTTTTCATTCAAGGACAAGGGATTGCATTTTCTCGACATACATTCATGGGAGGAAGTTCATTATTCCATTCCCACATCTATT
This sequence comes from Taxus wallichiana var. yunnanensis, assembly GCA_018340775.1. Taxonomy (NCBI): domain Eukaryota; kingdom Viridiplantae; phylum Streptophyta; class Pinopsida; order Cupressales; family Taxaceae; genus Taxus; species Taxus wallichiana. The sequence continues at coordinate 255,626,573 of CM031241.1, read as the reverse complement.
TACATCGGTACATCTAACTATCTCCCACTATCACGTATGTCTTACACAAGGGATTGCTTAGGGACACAATCCTATCACATATGCACAAGAGCTACATGGATTTTGAGATCTAGTGCAATTCTCCGTAAGTTCACTTTCATTTGGGTGACCAGCCTGTCAATTCACTCCTCATATTATCGTGATCTTTTCTTTTAGGTATTTGATGTAGTTTGAGGGTTTTACAGATGGACATCTCCTCATACAAAGTTTTAAGTGAATTTTGTGATCATAGTGCAATATACAAGTGACCAATATCAACCACCTGCAACACTAGAAAACCAAGTTCCAAAGTCTCACGCTGCCATAAAGGCGCCTAGAGAGTCTCTGAGTACCATGTGCCCTAGTCCTATTCTAGGTGCCCTAGTCCAGATCATCTCGATAGTTCAGTGATTTTCTATGCTCAATTGTGAAAATATGCCTTCCTATTTATCATGCTTCTCCGAAAAGTCTACAAGTCTTAACATCATGTAAAATCACCTAAGTTCACTTACTTCTCTTACACTTAGGGTTTCATATTTATCTAGCTTATTGTTTATGTCAAATATGTAATTTAAAATTTATTTATCATACATGACTATACAACATTAGAGTTTATCAATATTTTCTTTAAAAAAAATTAGATTTCTAGCGGATGAAACACGACAAAATCAAGTAAGATCACAATGTGAGCGAAATCCAAAAGATGTTTTTTACTATTAATCGGCCGGGTAGCACCATTTTGAGCGATTACTAAAAATAGCATATGTTTTGTACGCCGCTCATGCTAAAAATATTAAACCCCTCAAAGTATAAGCTCTTATCACTCTAACACCCATAAACAAAGTGAGGAACATCAAGACAAGACGAAATTGACAATTTTCCCAAAATAACAAGTTCGGAAAAAGAAACCTACTAAAAATAGAAATTTCCTAAAAATGGTAAAGCATCATCAATAGAAGTTAACTGAGTGTTCCAAGAGATTCAAAAGATTAAATTTTAGCAAAAATGGTAAAAATTCCTAAAATAGCAGCTCTTGGTCCCACCTACCAAAAATGGAAAGTTTAGGTTTTTGATGTAGAAAGTTGCAAGTTAGCTCCATTTTTTACTCATCTCACTATTTTTTTCCATTCTCATAAAGGTTTGTAATGTAGTTCCATATCTCAAAAAACTCATTCTCCACAGCATTTTCAAGACACTTTCTATTCTTTTACACTCTTTTACATCGAGGGGCACACTTTCCTTTTTTACATGCTTTTACATACTTTTGCATACTTTACACATATTTTCATATACATTACTTTGACTAATCTTTCACTCTTTCTTTTGTAGGTCTATCATTAATGCGAAAATAAGAATGCAACCTACAACAAAAATAAGCACAACATGAGTACAACATAGTTTTCTGATGCATACGTTGCACTTTCCTTTCCTAGTCTTAATGCTTGACTTTTTGCGATCATTTCGCACACGCTTGTCTCTTTCACCTATATCATAATCACAATCTATATAACAAAGGTGCACATCTTACTAACTACTTTATGTTATCGAGTATTCACTTAACAACATAAAGTGGGGAAACGTAGACACAAAATCACATTTGGGTACATTTCTGGGTCCTAAACACATCTTAGCATTCATATGATTCCTGAGCGAAAACTAGTAATTGATGATTGTCTTTGGCATTTTTCTATGTTTCTATTTTCTATTTAGTCTTATACACCCTACTACCTTAGTTCTGCAGTATTTTACTTATTTATCTTTTATGGCCTTGAGATAACAACGCCTTGGATTGGCTTTCATGTCCCGTCCTAGGCGCCCCAGGCCCTTTTCTATTTTACTCGCTTCTTTTGGGTCTCTTTTATCTTTTGGGCATCTTTTCTACTTATGGGTCGACCTTCTAGTTGTCAATTGTGAAATTCAAACAAGGGAATCATATAAATACATAGCTATGTGTTCAAAAATAAAGGACCAAACTCTAAAAGACATTACTAATATCACCGAAGCTTGCATTCAAAAGGCACCTAAAGCACTTTAAAGCATCCATTTGGCATTCATTCTAGGGGCAAGGGACTACATTTTTTGCATACACTGCATAGGAAGGGTAAGTTTATTCTATCCTATACACACATTTGCATTATCTAGCAAATCTAGCCTCGCTATCAGTGCATCTTACATAAGGGCATCTTAGGGCATAATTCCTACACACACTCATAAGAACTACATGGAGTCTGAGATGTAGTGCAATGCTCGGTAGTATGTTCACTCCTGTCGGTGACCAGTCTGGGTCCCGATCTAACTCCCCATATTGCATCTTTATTTTTGGATTTGATGTGATTTTGTGGGTTTTATAGGTGAACATCTCTTTTTCTGAAGTTATAGGTACCTTTGTGATCAAGCGGTGACATACAAGCAATCACACATGAGTTATTTGTGACACTTGTGCAACACTCGTAAAATTAGGTTCTCACCATTTTTACGCAGTCATAAGATCACGGGCGCCTGCGGCTAGTAGACTCCATCACCCAAAGCCCCCTTGCCCGGTCCCAGTAGCCATGTTCGAACTTGTTCGTGAGTTGCGAAACTTATTACGAGTATCGCATTGACCGACGGTTCGCCTCATGTTGATAGTTTTCTGTTTTGAGAATACTTTAGGATCGCGTGTAAATCTCAGTCAAGTCGTTCTTTCTATACCTCTTGCTTAGGGTTTTCATTTTATTTGCTTATTGCTTGTGTCACATTATATCTATGCAATTGTATATCATAGTTTACATTCGGTTACTCTGCGATTAGGGTTTAAATAAATTAATTTTGTTAAATCAATATTTTCATTATTGAAATGAGCTTCGTTGTTCGATACGCTTTTGGCCTTTGAGCAATAC
>CM031241.1:255508949-255623576 GCA_018340775.1 Taxus wallichiana var. yunnanensis | reverse complement strand
TATTATTTCATTTTTTTAAAAAGTGCAAACATGAAGTCTAACCCTTTAACAATTCAATATGCAAAAAAGTGATATAATGTACAAAGCTTTGGTTGAAAACAACTAAAATTTGTATGGTTGTTTGTCGGCATTTTAAAACTATATGTATTTGTGTGCAAATATTATGAAGTACACATTAAAATTGCGTCGTTGGTTTACATAAAGAAGCGAGCAATTGTATAAAGGAAAGATATAATGAATAACTCATTAAAAATGTGTTGTTGTTGTTGTTTGTTGAAAAGTTAGATTTTGTGCCCCATATGTTCCGCCGCAATATATACATGCATTTATTTGAAATGAATTACATATTATTATGTTAAGCAAACAGAATGGAATACAATAAGAACAATATGTACACTTGAAGTGAGAAGACAATAGGTATTTGTATGGAAACACAAAGATAAAGAAATTAGGAAAGCATAGTTGTTGGATAACAAAAACTGAACATGTGTTTGATAAGTTTGATTCTCCGTCGGATATATACTGCGACAATACATACATGGAATATTTGGAACGAGTTACAGTTTATTTCAAAAATACTTATAAACAAACACTTATAAACTAACCACTACAAGCTATTTTTTAAAATCAAATTTCTTGCTTTTTGCTTGTGCAATTTTCTTTGCACGTTTCTTGTAGTTTTGTCCAGTTGCAGATGCCTCGATTGGAATTCCCATTCTCCTCAATTTGTGGGGTGGTTCATATTTCAGTGCATCTTCGTTCGAATCATAAATCAAGCAAAAGCCTCGTGAATGATCTGCAATCGTTCGGATTTTGGAGAGAAAAATTGGGGATGTTGGCATCAGGTGGAGGCGATCTCTGATCATTTCAGCTATCATTGTTTTAGGTGGTTTTCGGGTTGCCTACAATGCAAAACATTAACAACACATTGAATACGCTTAAAATTTTCCTCCCTCTACAAGTGAGGCGTAGTTAATGTCAATCCCATTGTGGGGAGGGGAATTGTGTTTCTAGTCTGCATCATATTAAACTAGAGAGGGAAAATAAGTATGTTAGTCCACCAAGATGTTCTTAGGTATGACGGGCAGCTTTAAAAGCCTTGTCGCTGATCAGTCTAACATCCAACTTGGGATGCTTCGAAATGGCCTCATTGGGGAACGAACCCTCAGCACATAACGAATCCTGTCATTGACGAAGGCACGTGCCCCCACATGTCACTTCGGAAAAAGGATTGGAGTCTAAATATAAATGTAACAATCAAAAGAATATAACATGAAAGCTCTCTAAAATAATTTTTTAAACCATAGCATGCAATAAACGAAACAAATGAATAAGCACTTGAATCAATATTAAAACCCACCTCAATTTTGTTTAGAGACGACGCTCTTCTTTACCGCGGGAGAATGAGAATCACAAATAACCTACAAAAAAGTGAAAAAGAAGTTAATAAAACTAAATATATCTACACTGCCAATGTCATATTCACTACATAACGCTACCACTCATGATATAAAATTGGTAAATGTATATGCATGAATTTGTAACAAGTTAGAAATGTAGAGATAGAACATTTAAAACATCCCAATATGTATATTCATTATCACAATATGATAGTGGATCGTTTTCTTCTCCCAATATGTGTTTAGGATTTTATTGTATAGTTCTTTAAAATCTTTTGATCTGTAAATCTCCATTTCTACTGTTTGACTATTCGCACGTGTATTAATATATATCTATATCTACATATGTACCATATATATGTTATATTCTGTTTAGGCGTCCTATGTGGCTATATAGACTTTGATTTTAATAAAGTTACCATAATTTGAGCCTGAGTTTTATCAGTTAAGAATAACAACTTGAAATCAATGGGGGGAAAAAAGAAAAATCTACCTGCACTTAGTTCAAACGCCCCAACACCCCTATATATATGGTTCTCATTAAAAGAAATACACCGTAGACTTGGATCTTACTTTTTTGGCTTGTATTATTCCTCTTGTTTGTGGAAATGATAATATTCCTCATCAGAAACTATAAAATTATATGTTTTGGTATTAATAATATCTTGGTTGTGTAACAATTGGTTAAGTATCACTATTTATATAGCCTAAACATTAAGATGAACTGTCCAATAGTTGACAAAAGAACTCATAGAAAAAATATTCTACCCTATTCGGTAGTGTAGTGTATACATAAATTAAGTCAGTTTATTGAGAAAAAATATTAATATAACAAATAGAAAGTAAAAGATTAAAAGGAATTTCTTCTCCCTCTGGTTGCAGCAACCATGGACGTTCAAGCCAGGGCTGAGTTCTGTGGAGGAGATGCCACATTTATACCAACACCGGCTCATGAAATTGCAGACATGGAGGAATACACTTGATACCCCACAGGCCGGAGAGAAGTCTGCCTCCCTTTCATGAAAGCAACTCAAGCGCTCTTCTGATTTTGGCATGAATTTCTAATTCATTAGAGCAAAACAATCGCACATGCATAGATGGGCAATACATCGAGCATGCTTACTCAGTATGATATTGAGGAGGTTCAAGAGCACTGCAATAACATGTGTATGTTCCATAATACTTCCTCTATTCCTTATTTGGATTTTTATTTGTCGAGGGTCGGTGAAAATTCTGTTTTTGGTGGCTTCTAATCTGTCCCCTGTTACCAGACCTCCTCAATATTTAGTGGGTAATTGAGTAAAGCTGCCTTTACAGAATTTTCCAAATGAGACTATGAAACTGATATTGTGGCAGCTTAGCAGAAAAAGACTCTCAGAGTAGTATATGGTAGGTACGGTAGCTTTGCAAAGGCGTATTCTAATTATTTTATACGATTTTTTCCCAAAAACTTCACTGGCATACATCATAATAATATCCTAAGTTCCATAAAATAATTTCCATGATTCTTTCAAAACATCTTTTTATTATAATCATTTTATATTGATTTTTTATTAATATAATGATGTTTTCCAACCAAAAAAATATATCCTACCTTATATTCCTGTGCAGATTTCTGCAGAAGCTCGGCGAAAAACCAAAAAAATATATCCTACCTTATATTCCTGCGCAGATTTCTGCAGAAGCTCGGCGAAAATCGGATGGTTGAGAAACCGCGCGTTGATGACGAATCTGGTGAGATCTTTTCCCACATACACAGGCAAAAATCCTTCCGGCACATCTACAGAATTAAACCCTCGTCCTCTTCTGCGAACTTATAACAGAGTTCTATTCCAATTTATAGAAAAACAGTTTCAAATCAGGGGCGCGGTGGCGAGAAAGACGGCGTGAATCTAAAACAGGGCGGAATCTAAAAAACAGCACAGTTAAAAATAGGATTTTAAAAATAGAAACTCAAAAATTGCATGCAAAGAAAAAAACGACATGCAAACAAATTGTCAAATTTAATCCGTTTGAAAAACGTCTAAAAGGTCATCAAATTTAGGACGATCGTAGAAACGTCCAGGAGGTCCTCTACCATGGGAACGCCTTGGCGTAATTATTCGTATTTCTAAAGGGTGCTACGCAGAGGATTTGCAAGATAAAAGTTCGTATAACTAGCAATCGCATGTGTATAATGCAATGTGAACGCCGAACGGTATATGTTATTTGATTTAGAGGGGTAGTTAACTATTTGGGTGAAATTGTGTTAGTGTTGCAATGTGTTTGAGACGGTGATTGCATCGGTTTTTTGGTTAGTTTTTTTGTTGAAAAAGCCTTTTTGTATTGTCGTTAATATGTTGATAAGGAGTGTGATACTTCAAGCCAACAAGTTTGTATTATTGTACATGAATGAAAATGTCCTTGTTGTATACAACACATTTCTCATTAAGCCTTGATGTTCTTGCATATTCATGGTCAATGTAGCCAATGGTAACCATAACATAGGTGCAGGTGTGGGTTTTGGCCGAGGAAATGTACTTGGCAATGCCAAAGTCTGACAAATGTGCCTTAAAATTATCATCCAAAAGAATGTTACAAGTCTTCACATCCCTATGAACAATGCATGGGCTACAATCATGATGAAGATATGCTAATCCTTTTGTAGCACAATTAGTAATCTTTAGCCGAGTCTAGCTTTTGTCTTCTTTTATGATTCTATACGAAATTAAAAAAATACACATGTTAGATTCTTCAACAATCCATTTTAATTAGAAGGTTAGATATTTATTGGATTCTTATGAATCTACAATGTACAGATCCATTTTTCTTCATTATGATCAGCCAAACATTTCATCTTTAAGCATTATTTTCAGTGTACAGAGACAAAACATCAAAATGCAATTGTCACCTTCTCACTATGGTGGGAGAGGAATAAATTTTTTTCCTCCTTGTCCACATCAATCAGTCCATGATTTGAATCTGGGAAATATCCTCCTGCCTTCATCTCCCAATACAATTTGTCCAACTTTGCATAAATCACCTGTGTTTGTGGATGTGATGTGTCTCCTACACAGAAAGCATGTACCATTTTATGGCCTTCAATCCAACTACACCTAGGTTTCTTTTGAATTCCTCTATCTTTCATCAATCTTCTTATCATTTGAACCTCACTCCATCTGCCCACTTCTGCATAAATGTTTGACAGAAGAACATAAGTTGCAGTATTTTGAGGATCGAGCTCAAAAAGAAGAGTTGCTGTAAATGATCCTAACCCTATATTCTTATGTGCTCTACAAGCACCCAGCAAACATTTCCACACAACGACCATGGGTATAATTGCCATTTTGATGATAAAATTTAGAGATTCCTCAAGATAGCCAGCATGGCCAAGAAGGTCAACCATGCACACATAATGATCAATTGTAAGTGCAATGCAATAAACCAAAGAAGGTTCTGATTTAGATGTGTGCTTACTCAACATTTTGTATCCTGTTTGTAATCAGAAGACATGGGCAGGGATTACAGTAAAGCTGATAATGGAAATCCTAGATCGAAAACTTTTCGACATGAAACAAATGCGAGATGTCACCATGGTCCAACCGCCCCTATTTGATTGCAAACAAAATATTCAGCCTATGATGGGTTTTATAAAAAACAATAATTGAAAGACCCTGTCCATCTGAAATACATAGAGTACAGATAGACTGACTAAAGCTTGAGACAGTAGTAAAACTTAGAATAGGGAAAAAAAAACATGTTAAAGTAAAGGACTTGAATAAATGTCCCGCATTGATAAAATATATAAATACTGACTATTCAATTTGAGGCAATGGTACGAGTAAAATTTTGAAATAGAAAAGGAATTATAAACATGTGCCTACATTTATAAAATCCTGGAGAAGGAATGAGGGGACCATTCTAGGAGGCCTGTACATGGCAAACTTCATCAACAACCTCATGTTATCAGGAGTCTGTGGCAGAAGGATGTCAGCCACAGCCAGGGAATTATTGTTCCTAAAAAGTTCATCCTTTTCCTGATACACCATGCACACACCAGAGCTAATAATGACCACTCTCTCCACTGCCTGAGGGAACAGATGAGCGAGCCTATATGCCACAAACCCACCATAGCTAATCCCACCCAGATGAAATTTCCCCACACCCAATTGTTTCAAAAGCTTCATCACTGCCTCTGCCTGAAAAAACTCTGTTCTCCCACTACTTGTGGAATAGGATTTGCCAAAGAAAATAAGGTCAGGCACATAGAGATTGAAATTTTGCAGCGGGGCCTGATCTGTGGATGCCACTGCCACATTGCATTGGCTCCAAATCCATGAATCAGAACAAAGTTCTGTTTTGTGGGAGATGGTGTTGTGGGCACCCAACAATGCATCTCTGTGGCTTGGTCCACTTTAATCAGGTGGGAAGTCATACCACAGTAAATGAAGTAGAGTCGCAGTGACCAGTCCCTCCATGATATGAAGCTTCTGTTTCAAAATTTGCGCCTGACAGATGCATTTGCTTAAAAGCTTCAACAACTTTTTCAACAAACCCGTTTTGTGCATATCCTCCAATCATGGTATTCCACGAGACCACATTTTTCTGAGGCATTTTTTGAACAGTTTGCATGCCTTGTGTATGCTTCCACATTTTGCGTACATATCTAATAGGGTGCTTGCAACTACAACGTTGAAAAAAACACTGCTTTCTATTATGCTTTGATGGATTGCCATACCCTATTCTAAAGCTCCTATTTTGGCACATCTTTGGGAGAATGCTTTGCAAATGTTACGGGTTGGCTTTTACACCTACCAATTCCGTTGACGTGATTCATAGGCCTGCAAAGCCCTTCTTCACCATTCCTGCAGTTACTGAACAAGACCTCAAATGTGAGAGAGGCATGAGCATGCACCTGGGAGTATACAACACATCTGGAAGATGATCGAATGCTCTACACTCAAACCCAATCAAAGGAACAAATGGCGTGGTAAAATACAAGATCTGAGATGCATTTGGCTAAACAAAACTGAAAAAGGTTTTCGGGAGTCTGAGTTGATTTGAACAGAAATACATGCAAAAGAGGATTTGAAAGATTGAACAATATGTTTTAGCGAAAATATGATCAAACGCTCATTCTGCTTCACAAATTTAACAAAACATTTCAGACAAGAGACAAAAGCTAGACCTCAAAAAACCTTGTTCACCTCTTCATAGCTCGAATAATCAATTTAGACTGTAAATCGACCTAAGATGCCCTCGCCAATGCTCAAATTTGAAGTCGTCAATCGTTAAGCTCCCATTTTGGCACAGGCTCGGAGGATGCTGGCAAATGTTACGGGATTGGCTTTTACACCTACCAATTCCCGTTGACAGTTCAATCACTGCAAAACCCTTCTTCACCATTCCTGCAATTCAATAGCCGTCCTAAAATCAACGCCATTATGCATTAAATCAGTCCCTACAAATAGAGATAAATTTGTAACCCTAATAAACTACGATTTCTATTTTTCTCGAAAGTGACGGCCGTCAAATTTAACTTAGTCATAGAAACGTCCGCAGAGGCCTTTGGCGTAATAAAAAAATTAATCTTATTTTAATAAATGTAAGGGACAATTTACCTAATTAAAAGGTTAATTTTTATTAAATTAACTTTTTTTAATAAATTTAAGGGACAATTTAACCTTTTAAAAACAAAATTACGGAACACTTTACCTAATTTAAGAGACAATCTAGCTAATTAAAAGGTTAATTTTTTTTTATAACTAATTTAAAAAGTTCCTTAAATTTATTATTATATAGTTCCACACGATTTTTTTTTCTCAAAAACATGTTTTAAAATTTGCTTCACATAGAACTTGGCAATGTCCATTTACTCGATTTGGAAATGATAAAACGTCTAAACATTAACAGTGACATAAGAACACAGAAAACACTTAAAAAGGTTATACAGGTATTGTTAGTAGACCGGCGCCACCTCATCTCCATTTTATTATTGACGGGTCCACATCAATTTCCCGCCCACCCAAAAATTGGAAACTAAGGGGAAGATATTCCGTCCTTTCTGTCAACCAGAACTTTTCTCATGTGCTTCACCAGGCTTTGAGTTATCATTTGTTGTCGTCCCGTGTTGACAAGTATCTGATCACAGAGTTGTTTCACCTTCAATCGAATCTTCGCACCAGTATTTTCTTCCGCCATTACTGTCCTTACCGCCATCGTAACGTCCTCCTTACGGAAACACCCATTCTCGGAGGCTCTATCGACCTCCAGTCCAGCCATCAATTCCTGTGCCACCTGACGACAATTTAACCCCTGGTCGTGTAACAGGGGAATTAACACGAGAGGTAAGCCGGAATAGAACCAGGCTTCCATAACAGAACTCCACCCGCCATGGGTCACATAACATCCTACAGAGAGGTGGGAAACTATACGAACCTGAGGCACCCACCCGCCGACCACAACTGTTAAAAATGTGAAAACGTCCAGACGGCCGTCAAACCGTCAAATTTAACTCAGTTGCAGAAACGTCCGCAAGTGCCTTTCCCATAGGGGGAACGCCTTCGGCGTAATAATATAATATGCATATATAATCAGTTATTAATTGTAAAATTGTCAAATAAAAACCATTTAAGTGAAATAGAATATTTCCTATTTCGAGAATGCAAAGAGTAATTTTTAGCATGCAAAGCAAGCATACACTTGTACCATCACAAATTTTCTTTGAATGCAAAGTAGAATTCGCATTTGGATCCAGATCAATAACATCGATCCTAAAACATTGTGTCTTCCATGACTACACAATAGAAGCTTGCATACCACTTTTTTTTCGACTCGGGGGATGCATTTTATGTGATACTGATTTTGGGAATAAAAATAAAATCCAATATTGTAAAAAAATCTCTGATATCCAATAATTCAATAATCACTAATACGGTTCTAGTCTTGGTTTATTAGGAAAAAGGAAGATATCCTTGATCAAGCCAAGTGTAAGGCTTGGATAGCTTCTATATTGTAAACTTGCTTGAGGCATGGTCTCATGGAGGCGCTGCAATTCCTATTTTCTTGCAGTGGAATGTCCCATGATTATTTTGAAAGCGGAAATAATAGAATCTAAGCCTAAAAATAGGAGCTCCACTTTTTTTGCCCCTAAACTTAAGAGGTGGCTGGAGAGGGGGTGGGAGTTTCCCCTACAGTTTAGGCTGATTTTTGTCCATGTGGAATATAATATGCATTCCCACCATTATTTTTTGGTGATTTTAGAGGGAAATATGATTTTATTTACCTACAAATAACCATAAAAATCCAATGGGATCCTATAATATCTCAGCAGGTATTGTTGAGGAAACTAATAAAAACATGGGACCTTAAAATTGCTAAAATACTCCTAAATTTTCTCAGCAGCACCTGCTGACATATTTATGGAGCCCCCTCCATGAGACCATGCTCTTAGTATTGAGTTTATATCCAATGTGTCTCTAACATAATTTTGTGTACATGGTAGAAAAGGCTGAGGTGAAGCTCTTCTTCAAGTTTGTAAGGCAAATAAGCTTGGCAAACAAAAACCATATTGTCACTAACGTATTCAAAGAAACCATTTGTCTATTGAGTTTGGCAGACTAAAAGTACCTCCCAGCACTGTCTACCATAAACCTGTCACATGCAAATAGGATTATTGTTAAAGTGGTCCAAGTCAAAAAGGCCTGAAAATTGTTCATGTAGGATGTAATTCAAAAATGTGAACAAAATGAGAAGCAACTTAGCCAAAACATAAGGATTGTACTATGAAAATTTTAACATTCTCTGTGCTTGAATCTATGCGGGGGATTCATTTTACTATACCTCCATCGCTGCTTAATAAACCATGCCTTTTTGAGTGATTTTTCCAAACAAATGGTGTCAACGCACATATTGTATGTTGTCGCATTTCTTGAACAGTCCACACACGTTGCAAACCTAATAAGTAATGCATAAGGGATACCCATGTCTTCTCTATAATGCAATAGGATAATCCATGCAGGGCATCATCATCAGACATTTGATCAAACACTTCGTGAACATCCGTCAAACTTTTGAAATTTCCATGCATGTATTTCAGGAATATTCTGTTTCAAGCTGGGTGTGTAGCACCTCTAACCTTATTTGACATTGCTATGCAGTTGAAGTTTACTGAAGTACTGGATATGCACATTGTGCATCGACATTGGTATTGGATGACTATAATTGTTACGCGTGTGACATGTGCAGTGATGTTTAATGTAGAAAGTTCCCACGGGGAAACAAAATACTGCCATTGCCTTGTCTTCAAAAGCGGTTCCTTGATTCCTTCATTAAACCACGAGTTGTCAGCTTTGGGAGGGTAATGTTAAATTGGATATGTATGAGCTAAGCACCCCAACCTTGATGGAAGGACATAGATTTAGGCACGTCAACCTCTAATATTGTTTTTCTTAGTAACTATATGAGGTTCAAACTCATGGGTTGACAACAATGAAAGCCACGAGTACAAGAAAAGACTACCCTGGTTCGATAGTGAACTATTTGGCTGGCTTCCATCAAAATTAATATGATGTTTTTGGTAATAGATGTGCATGAGTTATTTTACAATTTAAGGAGAGTGCCTTTAGTGCTTGTTTTTACATGAGGACTTCATAAAGTGCCATGTTACCATATGAGGTATCATTTACTTGTTTATATATGTTTCTAAAGATTGTTATGTCATGAAAGGTCGATCAAGAGGGGATAATCGTTCATAAGAATGTTATATAATTGAAATAATTAACTCAAAACATGTCAGTCCAAAATTGTATAGTACGGTCGGTATTGACATTTTAATAAAAACCAACCAAAACCTATGTTGCCATGGAACGAAACAGAAACGGGTAGGAAACATGGAAACAACAATTTTCAAAAACTTTGGATATGAAACATTATGGGAAACATTTACAATGTGTGTGTGTGTGTGTGTGTGTGTGTGTGTGCGCACACATAGTACTCATTTTATAATTGTAGACCATAAAAGATAATTGATAAAACACTCAAAATATTTTGTATTCATTGAAATTTGAACTCCGTAAAGAGTCATCATTCAACATGGTTACAATTTCAATGATTTACATATACATGATAATAATCTAGATTCTAGAATATATCATCTAGATTTTCCTCATAATCATCTCCATGAACACCAATGTCAGCTCCACTACCACTAGCTCCACTCTCCATCCCTTGTGCAAAAGATATTGATTCTTCTTCATCAATATCAAGCAGTAAAAGTTGGCTAAGAGTAAGAATGCGAAACATCAAAGTCACTAGTCTCATGATCAATATCCCAAAGTTTGTTGGGACCTCTAATATAGCATTCAGTCTTGTGTGATAGGATGCACAAATTGGAATGCACATACACTAAATCCTTAGCCTTTTTGGATGCTAACTTGTTTCATGTGGTGAGTGGATGAATGAATATGTGCTCCAATTCCGCTCTCTTGAAGAATTGCTAGCCACTTATTCTGTTACAAAAAAGAAGTTAGAAATTTTTAATTAATAATAATATTAATTTACTAAGAAATAAGAACATGCATTTTTAATTAATAAACAAACTTTTGATTTCATTTTAATATTTTACACTGTGAGAGAATATTAATGGCAACAGGTTGTAGGTACTTGGCATCATGGTCATGTACATACCACCACATGAATGGGGTCAGTTTGTACTTGTCAAGTAATGCGTTTATTTCACCCATGCTACCATTAGATCAAGATCGGAAAAGTCTGAAATGTTGTCTTAATTTCACTTTCAACTTCTTGGTCATTATATGGTGTTTGCCTACGAGGTAGCCCAAGCACTTCATTGTTATAATATTTGGGATTGAGCATAGGCTAGGAGATGCAATGGGGTAGTCATTTTATTCCACCTTTTCATGATCACGCTCTTAACTTCATTGTAGAAGTTTTCTTAAGAATCCTGCTCTTTTTTTTGTATGATGTCTCTAATTTTTTCAAGCATAGAGTCAATGTCATCATAGATCTCTCCTATGCAAATGTTATCTATGTGTCTACATATCTAATCATAGATAAAATAGGCTCAATAAAACTAAGCAAGTATGTAACCTTTGCCCACCAATTATCAAGTATCAATGATTTTATTTTGATAGCTCTTTCTGTGTTTGCTTGTCTCCACACGGACCAAACATCATCAATCACCATAAGCCTTAAGGCTTGTTTTACCTTCACAAGTCATCTCAAAATGAGCGTGTGAGAGACAAATCTTGTTTCAACAACCTATTAAAATAAATTAAAACAAGTTAATAAAATATAAAATTAAATTTAAAAGAAATTCAATTGATAATTTGATATTTCATATAAAGTTAGCAAATAAAAATTAGAAACTAAGAAATTGTTTCATTACCTTCAACAACTCCAACGTTGAGAACCTCCTAAAGATAGCCTGAGAAATATGATGATTTGTGACAAACATTTGAATCTCATTTGCCTATGTACTACACAAGATGTCCAAAAATGTGCTCATATCTCCCATCATCATCATCTTTATTGCTTTACAATTTTTGGCATTGTCATGATGACTTGGACAACGTTTTGAGGGCCCACTAACTCAATAGCTTCAATCAAAATATTAGCAATAAATTAAGCATCTTTCACTTCCCTCACAATCACGTGATCTTTAAGAACGCATTGCCCCTTTAGGAGCACACTGCTGAAACAATGTTAATTAAGTCTGCATTTGAGCATCTTTCCATCCATCTAAAATGATAGATACCCATTAGTCCTTCCATGAATCCCTAATTTTGCAAAAATATGTCCATGGGCCACTTCTTTTACCACCAATGTTGTTTTCACCTTCTCATAATTAGGATTTTTATATCCTTGTGGTGCATCATTAATACCTCTAGCCATTTGTTGTCAATATGGTGACTGCAACACATTGAAGGGCAGCCCACATGCATAAACGCATCAAGCAACCAACTCATCAGCAATTTCCCTTTTCTCATTTGCAAATGCTTGCTCTAATGGACCTTTGGTTCTCTTTCGTGACAAGCTCTCTTCCTCTAATGGAGTTTCAACTTCAACTTGAATAAAAGGATGGTTTGATGGGGTGGGTGGTTTTTCTGAACCCCTATTTTGCAAAGGAGCGGTTTTAAATCTAGCTCTTGAAGCTTGCAAATCATCTCCTCTTGCTCTTTCATATATGCCAAAATATGTTTCCCTCCAATCTTGAAACATTTTCTAATCTTCGTTCCCATTTTTCCCATTAAATGAGCTTTGAATCGAATATATGAGGATTTGAATTGTATATTGCAATGATGGCATACCCAAACTCGAGAGCCACCACCAACAAGGTTCTCCACAATATGCACATGTCTCCAAAGAGGAGCTCTAGGATCCACACCCCCACTTTGGCTTGCTTCCCCTTCCCCATGCCTCCCACTGAAGTTGAACTAGATGCCATTTATGTTTTTATATCTCAAAGAATCAAACCTACATTGAAAAATAAAAACATAAACTTAGATAACAATAAATAGAACTACACCCTAATGTAACAAGGAATTGCTGTTACTTCCTCCTAAGCATACAAGTGTTGATATGTGATTTCTTTTGTAAAAGGATGTGTTCCTTTGATTGAGAAGTCATGCTTGATATGTACTGGATCTTCTTCAAGCAGATTGCAGATCTTTGGTAGTCGAATTTGATTAGACTATTTTATTTATTTCATTTTACATCCGAGTTTAATCTTATCTCGTAAGCAATTATAAAGTTATTCATCTATAAGAAGCCTTGGATCGGTGGTATTGATCCAAGTGGTGCTTTAAGTTTTTCATGATGAATTAAAAATTATAAACCTTTCACAGGAGTTAAGGTCTAAATTCGTTGAATAAAGCCAATCAGAGTCTAAAGTTGATCGTGTGAAATGGAATGGTTCCCCGATATCGAAGTATAAACGGAAGGTCTTGGTCGTGGACAGGTAATAATTATTGCATATAATTTTGATACAGAGTGAACCCTGTTTCGAGAATGCATGTTGTAGGTCTTTTCTGAGCGTAAGAAATGTTAGACCTAACTGGAATTATAAATGTTAGTAACCTAAAACTAAACTTAACCTAGGGGTTAGTGTTAATCTAACCTAGACCTAGGCTAAGAGCTAATGTTCTAAGTTAATATCTATGTTCTAAGAAGTTAGACTAGGTGTTATCCTAAATTCTAACCTAAGTTACTAACCTAACTATTGAACAAGGATGTAAGGGGACCTATGGAGGGATGTGAACCATGGGCGGCTTTTTCTATGTCATTAAATGCAAAGGATAAGTAAGGCGGAGGTATTGGTACAAGTTTTAGAAACGGCTAACTTGAAATTGTCGCCATGTAATGGCGAAAATGGTCTTGAAATTTTGTTTGTCTATCGCCAACTATGGCGGTCGGTGGTGATGGAGTTTGAGCGGGAAGTGGGAAAATGCAATGATGAGCTCGGAAGTCGAAATGTGAAGGCATGCAAATTGGAAAGTTAATGTTTTGTTTGGCTTATCACGAATTCGGTTTTCCTTCAACTTTGATCTTCTTGGTGTTGCATGGGCAGTATAGAGCGTATCTAGCTCTTTCCTCCGGCGAGGAAAATATATAAGTCATGGAAATAGCAAAATTTTGTTGGTGGCTCTAACTTGGAAAAGGAAAAGAAAGTCCGAGCTCTTTCTGGTCTCGCCGCCGGAAAGTTGAGCAAATATCCGGGCATGTTAGGCCCTAACTTTGAAAAATATTTCTCTTCTTCAAATGATTTCATTATAACAACTCTGTTCAAATGATTTATGGAAATAGATGGATTCTATGGTATCCTTGTGTGATTTTTGACACTGTATCTTCATCTGGTTCGGCTTTTCAATTTAACCCTTGATGGGTGTTTATTATATTCATTCCCTGTTGCTATATTTCTTTGTGTTTTGCATTCGGCTTTTTATATGCGAAATATATGAGAAGAAGGTATGCTCGGCTTTGCATGCGAGAGCCCATAAATTGTTCTTGGGATGGGTACATGCCTTTGTGATGCAATAAAGTCGATGCTTGTTGTTGATACTTGCCGTTGTTGCTTGTTCAGGTACTTGTCGGAAGGGATACACCGATGGACATTTGTTTGGTTGTTCAGTTAAAATTGAACTTTTTGTAAGCTATGTCGTGGTTATTATTTAGTAGTGGTTATGGATTTTTTTTGGGTTTCGTTATGAATTTTATAGTTATTGTGAAGAGGTAACATATTGTGTTACAGTATTCATTACGACCTCACTGGAGTTGTTTTTCCCTTTCGTGAAGGTTAAGGGGATTCAACCTTCTGAGAGTCCATTGAATGATTTGTGCACTATGAACCACTGTGGAAGCTTTATATATCTAAGAATATTGGAAGAGATTCAGTTGGAATTCTTGTTACGAAATCAGTGATTTGTTTAACCCGATTTTTAATGTTTATCATTATTGCTGCACGATTGGGAATCATTGTTTAATATTTATTTGATATCATTACTGGGTTGATGGAATCCTTTCTAGGTAACTACAGTACCTGTCTCAAATTAAGCTTGCTTAGTTTACTATTGTTTCGACACTGTTGGGTTCCTTGAGTTTGGAAAGATATCTTGTATATCAAGCTTCGTAAAAGCTATATTGTGAATACTGGTATACGGATTTAGTTTTAAATCCTTGATTGGTAATCTGTGTCACTGTATCTGTATAAGCCTGAGGATGAACAAGTAATGTTTATGGCTTTGTTGGATTTCTTAAAATAACTTGACATTATGTATTATGGCTTTTATAATGTAGGTCGTGAATAACATACTTTCAACTCTGGATGCGTTCAGAAGTGATTATGTTATGTTATGTTTTCTTTCTGATTACATTCCAGTTAGATGTGGCTGTGCATGTTGCGTGGATTTCGTTTAAAAATCTCTCTGCATAGTCATAGGGAATTGTCATTGCTAAAATGATTTCGAGTCTCTTGTTGACTGCGATAACAGAAGAGATCCTTTGAATTCGACCTTGGGTCTAAAAGCCTTACAGTGTAGAAAGGACTTGAATGAGTTGAAGGTTGTCATAAGGTATTGTTGGCGTGTTACGTCTTCTGTGCATAGATATCCATTTCTGAGCTTGATTGAGTTTAGGAGTAGTCGATTTCACCTTAACAGGTAACGGCATTTAATATCTTCTTGTCTGTCGCTTCTTGCGTGAGAACATACTGAGTCTGCTTGTTGATAGACACCGTTGTTTGGCATGAGGGCTACTGTACTATAGTTGCTTTCTTGTAAGCTTTAACAAAACAGTGGTGTTGTTGATGGTCTCGACTGATTTATTTGCATGTGTATTAAGTGAATGCCTTGCTCTTGAAAAGACGATACAGTCATGAGCTAGATCTTAAGGAAATAAGTATTATTTGTTTATTTCTCTTCTGATATAAAGTATAGGTTGATATAATTGTTTATCTAACTTTTGGAATTGTTCTATCATGCTGATGGAATCATGAAAGGTTATTTATTTATTATGTTGAATATATAATCCGTCTGATGTTGTTGTCCTTGGGATTCAGATGGATAGTTGGTTAGATGCATTTGTCTTCTTGGTCACTAACGTTTTAATGATTTGATCTCATTTAAACAGGGTGTTTAATGAAAACAATTGATGTATTGCAATTGTTTTAAAGGTTAGTGCTTATCATGCTCAGTTCATCGAACTGACCCATGTTGACTATTTTTGCAGATGGTTGCCGTGAGTGGTAAAAGCATGCAGATCTGATAGGATGATCAGATTGTTTAGATTTGATTTTAAGTAGAATTTCAGTTTGAATTTCTTTAAATGTACTATAAGAGGAAAGATGTTCTTCTTCCGTTGAGTATTGTATCAAGTATGCTGAATGCATAAAATGTATTTGATTAGTTCTGAAAGGAATGGAAATTGATATTGTTACTTATGTGTCTATATTCTTATCTTGATAGTTTGACCTTCTTCGGTTCAAATGATCTAAAGAGCATTGTTATTATTATATAATTTGGAGACTTTTGTGATTATCAATGTAAGCTTTGCAAGAATATAAGACTGAATTCTTATGATTGTTTAGCAGTTCTGGTATGTTCTATCAGAAGCTAAATTGAAATTTAGGTAACTATCTTTTTGAAAGATAGGGTTAAATTATACCTTGAATTAAATTATTAATCCCTAGTCCTGATTATGACAGGACAACATTTAATTGGATTCTGAATCATTTATATTGGATACTTATAAGTATGATATAAATTCAGTTATGAGAACTTATATAAACCTAATGGGGTTCAGATGGCAATCTCATGTGAAGTTTATGAGATATTGTCCAATTCCGTTGTTTTAGAATTATGTATATTCTATGAACTCCGTGATGAGACCTTGGTCTTAATAACTCCTCTGTGTAATGGGTTTTATTGAGGAAGGTCATCCTAGATGAAGAATCCAGGGATCGGGAAAGGCTAACCTTAGGGGAACGTCTTAAATGTAATTTAAACTCAACGTGCGTAACGCACTTAATTTTATCGAAGAGATCTTTCGAGGCGATTTAAAGGTTGATGGCACAAGTCAAGCTGCGAGGTTGTACCTCGAGAAGATTAGGATCTTCTCGAAGTTACAACAATGCGGGTGACTTATGACACACCCTTTGCATTGATCGCTAAGATTTACACTTTGATCTCGAAGCAAGTTACTCGGGGACCGATTAGGAATGTGATCAAAGGTCAGCCTAGGAGATTCGGGGTATCTTGACACCGGTTTTAACTTATCATCGTATCCCTAATCCTCGTGGGCATCCATATAACGTTATTGTTAATCCGTTTACGAGTGAATAAGTTGAGATAGGAGGACCGATGACAGTCGGTATAAAACATTCTACATAACATAAGAATGGGGTGAAGGGCGTATTCAGGATTGGACGAGTATGCCGTTAAGGAATACGAGACATAAATGATATGTTTCAAATCTTTGGCCAAAGTATCAAAAGCTTGATTGCGTTGTCCTAATTCACCTAGTCTAAGGGATGAGATGCCAATGAATAATGGTAACAATTATTGTTAGGTTCTTGGACAGGGCATTGAATCAGAGAATAGGAAGAGAACCGCAAGATTGAAGTGTTAAATAAAAACGCCAACTCTTATTACTCATGAATAGATCGGTAGATTAATGAGTCATGGAATGAATAGATCGAGAGGTACTCCGAGTCATTACAACCGCATATGGTTTCTGTTATAAGAATGGTTATTTGATTGTGAGTTCTAAATTAGGTATTTAGAACCAGGATGCAATTATCAAAAAAAAAAATTTGACTTGTTCTATTATCTAAAATGAGGATGTTACACTACATATCTTATTCTCTTTTTAATTACCAAGTTCACCGTTTAAGCACGAGGTGAAAGCATACACAAAGTTCAATTTTTTAATTTAAAAAATAAAATAAACTTTTAAAAAAGCAAAAAAAAATGAAGTTTTAAATTCCTACACATTCTATTATGTTTTTTATTACCAAGTTCACCGTATATGTGCGAGGTGAGAGCATACACGAGTTCGAATTTTTTAATTTTAATTAAATAAAATAAAATAAACTGAGTTTTAAAAATAGCAAAAATAAATAAATTATTAAACCCTATGCATCATGTTCTACTTTTGATCACCAAATTCTTTGTATATGCGAGGCGAGAGCATGCACAAAGTTTGGATTTTTAATTTAAAAATATAAACAAAAACTCTTAAGATAATAAATAAAAATAAAACCCTACGCATTTTATTACGCTTTTGATCATCAAGTTCACGTTATAGGTACAAGGTGAGAGCATACACAGAGTTTGGATGATATTTATAATTTTTTTTAAAAACATGTACTTTTATTTTAAAAATGCAAAAGAAATGTTACTTTTTTAGCATAGAATTTAAAAATTATTAAATTAAAACTACATATTGCTATCAAGATTAATGATCATGAATTATGTGTGCATTATGTGCACATTATTTGTGATCATTGATCACACTAACATTTTCTTTAAAAATAAAAAACTTGAAAAATACTTGGTTTTCCTCCTTGAAGTTGATCCCTCCTTCCAAATCTGCTTTGAAATTTCTCTTTTATACTCTTAACTCTTAGTGGCACCTCTTAAATTGTTCCTTCAAGTTGTTTGATGTCTCTTTACTCTTCACAATGCTAAATGTTAATTTAATGAAAAGTTAATTTAACAAGAGAAAAATGAGTGTGATTTAGAATGGACCCAAGATGTCATTATATAGCTTTTAGGAAGTGTCTTTAGCAAGTTTAGGTAGGTAGATTAGGTTTAGGTGCAATAAATGAAGTTTTTTTTTAAGTTATGATGCTTTGAAAATAGAAAAATTGGTGGAAACATCCCAGACGTTTCCAAAAATGTCTGGAACATTTCTCAACGTTTCCAAAAACGTCTGGAATGTTTCTCAAGCGCGTGCATGTTTTGTTTTCCGTTTCCTAAAGCGTTTGAGCTGAAAGGTGGGCCCCTTAGGCATTTCTTGGCTTCATAGACCGAAAATGATGTTTTTGGACCCAAGGGAGAAAAGTGTGTTTTGACTTCATGGTCCTAAGTACATATGTTTCCGGTTGTATTTTATGTAGTTAAACTTCAGATACGATGATAGAGAGGTGTGCATAAATAAGCAAGTTGTTGGAGTGCTATCGGGTTGTGCTCAAAAGAGAAAGGAGGGTGCCTTTGTCCCTACAAGTATGCAATGTTAAGATCAATAGTGGCAAAGAATAGATTACCATATTTGAGTGTCTATAGTAATCAAGTCATATACCTTCATAATTTTATCGTTCCTCGTTACATGTGACAATTTTGAATGTTCAATTAGTATAAATATTCTATGTAGTCCATCATTCTCATTTGCTATTGTCTTAACTTTAGCAAATTCTTGGGTAAATTAAACTGTAAATAATAGGAGTTTCCTTGGTGGTTCTCAAAATTATGAATAGAAAGCAATCAAATGAATCCATCGACATGAATAGACAGTCTTTGGACACTTAGCTGATATGAATGAATGGACTTTACACATTACATTAACATGAAGAAACAACCTTTACACACTCCACTAATCTGAATGAATAGCTTATGGACACTAGACACACATAAATAAACTGCTTCTAATCACTAAACCAACAGAATGAACACACTCTAGGCACTACTAATGCGATGAAAGGCTATCAGAGATTAGACAGGCATGAATAAATTGCCTTTTGGTACTGAACTAACACGAATAGAGAGCCTTTAGACAACCCCCTGAAGTGAATGAATGGGACCTTTAACCACTAATCCAATATGAATAAACAGCCTTGAAGCACTACACTGGTGAGGAGAGAGAAACCTGCCAGCATTATATTACTGAATGAGCTGCTAGCATATATGGCTAGGAAGAGACGAGAGAGCACCAAACAATGGAAAAGAAAGTTTATGCAGCTTTAATTATTTCTTTAAGGTCTGGAAAGAACAGAAAAATTGATAGAGGAAACCAAAGCTCATGCAACTATATAGATTCAATGAAGGTTTGGAAATGGCTAGATGAAAGCAAAGAAGCCTACAAAGCATTCTGAAGTAAGGAATTTTCTCTTTTAACATAAAATAAAGAGGAAGGCAAGCTGAAATGAGAAAAAATACATAACCAACCAGGGCTCTGGATCATTAAAGAAGACATCATGAAATTAATCTACCCAAGGCTTCGATCACTCTTGGGCTGTTGGAACAAAGTCTTTCTGCCAATGAGCCTCAGGAGAGGGAAATTTAAAAGCACTAGTAGAAGAACTACAGACTGTTTTATTTCCCACCAGATTAATTGGAGTTTAGTAGAAGATTGGTGAAAATCAAATTTTGGATTTTCTTATAAATACCAAGATTGAAAACATTGTAGAGAATTGGCCCAAAAGCTGTACTCAAAACTGAGAATTGAGTGATTTTATTTTTAAGTATAACTAAATTCATGATGAACAGGGCAAGTGTATAGTTCTGTGCCTTAAAATGGCCTCAATAAACCACATGCTAGGATCAATGGATGGACCTTAGGTACAAATATGAGTGAATGGCTTTTAGACATTAGACCAACATGAATTAGCTGTCTTTGGACATTTCCATACATAAGATTGGATGGCTTTTAGATTCTAGAGCAACATAAACAAATTATGTTTTGGCATTCTGTTGATGTAAATGATAGAATTTTAAATACCAAATCAACATTAATCAATCGCCCTTGAGCACTGTACTGGTATGATTGAACAACCTTTATACTCTAGGCGAAGAACAACTTGGATGAACTTCTATTCCACATGGATAAATGGCCTTGAGACAATAGAACAACGTGAACAGTCTCTAGGCATTGTTAGCCACTATGTATCAACATGAATGAATGAAGGCCAAGGGCATTTAGGCCCTCTACCTAAACAAATGAATGATGGATATCCTGAGCATTCTCCTATGAGGAATGGGAAAACACTATTATCTGCAAATTCATGCAACTCTGAACATGTTCGCCGTCACCAGAAGGAGACTCTGCTACAGTTGATTACATGAATGCACTCCAACTATCCTAAGGATTAACTGCCAGACTGTGTTGCCAAGAAATAGGTACAGATGGGTCCAGGTCCGAAACCCCGATTTTCAAAAAGACCTTGGGTACAAAACATCACAGAAACGTCTGTACAATATATATATATATATATATATATGTGCATAGTACTCATTTTCAAAATTTTAGTCCATAAGAGATAAAGCACTCAAAATATTTTGTATTCATTGAAGCTCAAAAGATTCAACATGGTTACAATTTCATACATACATGATTATAAACAATAAATGCAAAAAAAAGAAAAAAAGATTAAGCTTTTTAGAAAGCATACCACCAAGGGTACAGCGGAAACGCCCGGCTATGGCAGAGCCGGACCCAGGGCATACAAGCGTTTGGAGCCGTTTCCGTACCTGTACCCATTTCCGAAATGTCTCCACATGGGTACAGGTGGGAGGGACGTTTCCATGCATCGTAGGCCAGACTACCTAAACCCTCTGTTTTCTGTTGGATATGCATTTGAGGACATACAGCCCTGTACTTCTGCTCTGATTCCTACCATCAGAACTAGCTACAACTTGAGTGGAGGGCAGAAGGGACTACCCGCCTGACTGAAAAATGTTAAAACCACTTTCAGAAGGTGCATCCGAATCACCCAATACTGGAGAATATAACCCCTAAAAATAAACATTTTGCCCTGCATCTTCATTGCAACTGCTTTGCTGCTCCTTTAAATTTAAATCTTGTAGTTGCAGAGTTCTTTATATAGTAATTGCTTGCTTCAAGTTGGCCACTCCCTGATTCTGTGGAAAGCCATGCTCCTGCACTTGTGTAGGGTAGTGGAAGATAGTCTCATTGTATTTCCATGACTGCAGCTGATATAAAGAGAATGTATGGGTTGAATGCAGAAAAATCATCACAATCTCCATCAAATTTACTTGATTATCCAAATTCATTTTGCTTCCATAAATGTAACAAAATCTATATTAAAAAATCTTGACATGTTTAAAACAAGCGATTTGACATATTATACAGTGAAAATAAGCAAGGAAGGATGTGCTGTGAATGGGACACTAAGGTCCTACGAGAAAGAACACGTAATATCAAGATTGAATCCAATATATCTCTAGATTGTATCTGCAGTTTTATTGTCCAGTACAAATTATTTCTTACACTTTAACACAGCTTATTTTAGAATTATGCAGCATTCATTTCAGTTCATACAGTAATTGAATTTGGATGGTTATTCCACCCAGGTTATAGGATAACATAATTTTCAAGAAAATCTTGACAAAATTAAGTGAAATTATAGAATACCCCCAACACAACAGAAATCTTTGTCAGGCAAACTGGTTCCACCAATTTGTCAGTAAGAGAACTGGACTGGCTACTGATAAACTAAATAACAGTATCCTTTGCAAGTTTTTTTATATTAGCTATCTGTTTTGCAGGATTTAAACCCTTAGGGCAAGTACGAGTGCAATTCATGATGGTGTGGCACCGGTATAGCTTGAACTCATCATTTATTGCATCTATCCGTTCAGCTGTATACTCATCGCGGCTGTCACTTATCCACCTACAATTCAAACAAAAGATCACATCATCAGTCTTAATTTTCATCTTGTCATCTCCAAACCAACATGGTAAAGATGGCAATGTATAATCCTTCAACATTATCTTTGCCACTAAAGCTGCATTTCCTGATTAGCCTGTGAACAATCAGTTAACCCTCCTAAAATATAGCCTGGGTGTCGCACACTGTAACATACATAAAAAATCAGTTGGTATAAGAACTTTTGCTATTGTACTGCTTGTCCTCAACAGAACAAATTAATGCCCAACCAAGGAATGGTATAAAGTATTCTTCATTATAATTGCGCATAATCTATTAATCATTTCGTATTGGATCCCCATGTGGTCCCCCTTCAAATTGTATTGTACAAAAACAAACAATAAATAATATTTCTGTGCATCATGGATACTGTCACATAATGAATCTAAGTAGTAAGCTGGCTTCTTGAAATTCATTAAGGCACACTTCAAGCCAATATTACACTTAAGTAGTAAGCTGGCTTCTTGGAATTTACCAGGATGACGATTACTCTAGCCTTTTACCAGATATCCTTGTTTTCACTTACTTACAAATTTCATTAAGGTTTGAACCCAGTTTTCTATATCTGAAATACAGTTGTGTATATTCTCCAAGCCACAGTGTGACCTAATTTTCAGGTTATTTTCATCATTTGATGGAACGTCCCTTTAATCATTTGATGAAAGCCAAGTACATTATTGTAAAACATGAAAAAAACCTAGAACTCTTGTTAACATTAGTTTCATCTTTATGAGAAGCTTGATTTTATGGATGTAAATTTAATTTTTTATGAATGTATTCACCTTTATGAGGTGCTTGAATTTATGGATGTATTCATGTCTCCTATCCATGTTTTCAGTCGCATCCATGTATTCACCCTGCCTCCACCAGGAATGGGAAATATTAAGGTAAATTTGAATTGCATGCTTAAAGCATAAAAGAAACACCAAACATTAACTTGGCAAGATCGATTCTCAAGAAATTGAGGATCATATGAAGAAGAAAATTGAGTCCTTAAGGTAAGTACATGATTTTGGCCTGAAAAGGCCCTAGAGACTATGTGGACGAGCAGAACATCAGTAGTAAGAACTTTGCTAAATAACTTCCCGAATTGATATTGAATGCAGTTTGCCCTCCAATTTTTTTCACAACTTCGAGAAGAAAAAACAAACAAGAAATACCATAAAAGACTGGAAATTCACATTAAAAGCGTCATTTTTAATATGTAAAAATACTGTATTAAAGTATTAACAAGAATTTACAGGAACAATGGGATTTCTGGGTTCCCATGCTGACAGGAACTTCCAAGTAGACTACGCTTCTCGTTAGAAAAAGGATCGACAACACTAAGAACTTATTACAATTGAGACAGAGTGTCAGAACACCGATTCAAAACTATATACAAATTAAAACATAGAAGAAGAAAATCCAGTTACTACTTCTCTGGGAGTAGAATTTACAGGACGAGAATATCCGCTTCAGCCATAGCGTCATCAATCACATCATCTATGTTGAGAAGGGAGTCAGCTGGTTCCTGTTTGATTCTTTGGAGAACAAGTGAATGCTGTTTCTGCTTTTCACTCTGTGATTATGAGTCAAAATGTCTACATCAGGAGGGTCCATATGTTGTTTACTTTGTTGTTATGTGTGGTGAACAAGCTCAATCAGTTGAGAGGTACGATTGATGAGCTGAGTATGCTGCTCGTGTTGGGAAGTTAGCATCTGAAATAAGTAGTCATATTGTGGGTGATGACTTCTGGAAACTCAATTTTGTCAGCCTCATGGAGATTTTGAGTTTGGGGTGTGGGGATTTCTGTTGTTGGAGGGAGGGGTGCTGCCGCACTAAATGAGGATCAATTTGGGGGTGTGGGGCTTCTGTACTAAATGAGTCAAAATGTCTACATCAGGAGGGTCCATAGGTTGTTTCCTTTGTTGTCAGGTGTGGTGTGTTGGAAATTTACCGCTGAGCAAGCTCAATTAGTTGTGAGGTGCAACTAATGAGCTGAGCATGCTGCTTGTGTTGGGAAGTTGGCATCTGAAATAAGTCGTCATATTGTGGGTGATGACTTTTGGAACCTCGATTTTGTTGGCCTCTTGGGAATTCTGAGATTGGGGTGTGGGGGTTTTAGTTATTGGCGGGCAGGGTGCTGCTATACTAAATGGTCGGTCTGGGGGTGGGAGGCTGCTGTACTAAATGGGGTCCACGTTGGGATACAGGACAAGAAGATGAAACTTTGTAAGAAGTTTCATAGAAGAGGATGAAGATGAAGATGAGTCGGAGGAGAAAGAACTTGAGGGAAGGCCGGATTGTGTTTAAAGAGGATTCTTGAATTAAAAAGGCAGTATGCTGGGGGCTTTGAGTGATATTAACTGGAAGAATTATAACAACATGGCAAACCAGTTGACAAAGGTAAGGCATTTCAAATGTGGCTGACGAATAGTAGGAGGTGAAGGGAATTAGGCTGTTGTTTAGTGCCTACGGGCAGCTATAATGAAGTCACCAGAAAATTGTTGAGAATAATGAATTTGAGTAAACAAAGATGCATTGCAATTAAAATTTCAATCTTGCATTCGTAAAAATAGAAACCTGAATGTAATGATAGCTATGGAGTACACCTGCTGCAGCCAATTGATGAGGGTTTGCATATGCCCTGTCATGCAGCCATTTTAGGGCTGATAACCACATGATACTTCTCTGAAACATCAATGATTCTAATATCAACTCTATTCATGCGGTTTGAATTTTCTTTTCCAGTACAGGTTGGACACACAAGAGCACCTTATTCTATCTAACAAGTTATGGTCTAAAATGTTCTATAATTCTATCAGTGATTATTTTGAAAGTTTGGTGAGAGGCCTTCATTTGTATCTCTCTATCATAAAAAGAGATTTCAGTTCGAAGATCTAGGCATGGAGTATATGTTGAGCTAGAATCCTATCTACCTTTAATAATAAAACTCAGGATTTTGTTGATGATGCCTTTTCAATCATTCAATAATCCATTTTGCAGAAATAGGGGATATTTTGAGTGTGGAGTGGGGTATATTGGTATTATTACTTGTAAGAGGAAAGAAACTCAAAATTGCTTCATCTGTGATGGAATGGATATCATTTGTCTATCATATTTGTAACTTTCACAATTATTGGGACTTATATGAGACATTATTTTCCTGCTATGTATTCCTTGCTAAGTTACAAGAAACATGGATGCATGAGTACAGGATCCCCAAATTTGAGAAGCAGGGTATCACAGAAGTAAATATTTTCTACATATATAGAAAGAATTTTCAAACTTATAATTTGATAAATATAATAACTAGAAAAATATATTAAAAACAAAAACATAGTACATTAAAAACTGGAATACATATATAGAAATACCTGACTAGTCAAATAATGAGTCAATGAGTAATTATATACCAATTATTCCAACAAAATATGAAAAAATTGATGTAATGCAAATGTCATATCTTAACGCAAAAAAACTGAAATATGAAAATTAGATTAACAAGCAGTTGTTTTCTATGGTATCTTACATTTTACAGTTTGAATTCCTCCAT
The DNA here is from genome assembly GCA_018340775.1 of Taxus wallichiana var. yunnanensis. NCBI lineage: Eukaryota > Viridiplantae > Streptophyta > Pinopsida > Cupressales > Taxaceae > Taxus > Taxus wallichiana. The sequence continues at coordinate 255,597,477 of CM031241.1, read as the reverse complement.
GACACCCTAGTCTTAACAATTACAATAAAATATGACAAAAACTGATGTATTGCAAATGTCATATGTTACACACACCTAGAATATGATAATTAGATTACCAAGCAGTTCTTTTCTATGATATCTTACATTTCAAAATTTAATTTCATCTTTGAAACCTCCTAGTTTTAAAACATTTCCTTGCCAGCATTTATGTTTGGTGTAGTTATTGTCTATGTTGCCAAGAAAGCGGAAAGCGGGTGAAAGCGGAAACGGCAATTTTCAAAAAACCTTGGATACGAAACGTCGACGGAAACGTCCGTACAATATATTATTAAAAATAAAATATATATATATATATGCATAGTACTCATTTAGCAAGAGAAAAATGAGAGTGTGATTTAGAATGGACCCAAGAGGTCATTATATAGCTTTTAGGAAGTGTGTTTAGCAAGTCTAGGTAGTTGTATTAGGGTTAGGGTTCATTTAATGCAAGGTTTTTAAATTTTTTTTTAAAAAGTCATTTTTTAAAAGCAAAAACCGCTGGAAATGCCAAAAACGTTTCGGAAACGTTTTGGTGTTCCCCCGTTTCCCCGCATTTCGCGTTTCCGAAACGTTTCCAGGCAGAAACATGGGCCCTTTAGGCATTTCTTAGTACGAGAGATTATTGTGCATTGAATCTATTTGCACCTTACAATATAACATGGCTAACATTTTTATTTTAAAATCCCAAGTGTGTTCTAATTCTCATCAATTTTGGTTGTAAATGTGTAAAAGTGAAACGCGTTTCATTTCTTGATACTTATTTTATCATTAGATTAGCAACTTTTTTTAATCTGCAAATCAACCACATGCTGACCTTCTTTCATAGAAGATTTGGTGTACTTCATGCAACGATTAGAAAAATAAAGGTCCATATGGTTGTTCAAGCGAAATGATATGCTTAAAGCAAATTAGAAAAAGAAACATGAATCGACCCTTTGTTGTTAGCAAGCGAGAGTGCTTCCATTATCTTGATAATTTGCATGCAAAGAATAGAATATTGGAAGCGAGTTCTGCTACCCAACAATAGAATAAATATCACAAGGATAAAAAATATGATTAAATGCATAGTTCTATTAGTGCAAAATTACGGCACCCTACGAATGCTTGCAAGTGAATTGTCTAGGCAATCAATGCAATTTGCTAATATGGGATTGTCTCAAGGTGTGGGACCATGCAATTGAGACAAACCTCCAGAGAAAGTTGGTTCCTCTACCAATCTAATGCTAAAACTACTCCTAGAAAGGAAAATGCAACTATTCTAACACTAACCTAGTATTCCAAGGGACCGAGGAAGAGAGACGCATAAAATCAAAATCCTAAACTAAGAGAGGCGATAACACCAAGAACAAGGGAGTGGGGATATTCTAAGTGAGTGAAAATAGGGAGTAAATCAAGTGGGAGAGGGCGGAGAAAAGTGCCACATTCCAAAACAACATTTACATCTCCATCTTCATGGGGCACAATAAGTTTGGGTCCTGCAAAGAGATAGAAACATGCACAATATACCTGTAAAACTAATTGACGGCAAGAAATGCAATTTTACTCGAGTTAGGGCAAGAAATGCCACAAAACACCAATTTTATTGCTTAAAATGATGCATAATCCATTACAATATAGGCACAAGGCAAGAATCCTTTACAAAATGCCCAAATTGAAGGCTGCAACTCACAACTCTGGAACAATTTTGATAGAATTCCTTTACATTACAGAATGTCTCTCTTCAAAATGAGGCAAATTTTACAATATATAGATGAAGAGCCTCGAAATTGCCTCACCAACTGACATGATTTCATTAAAGAGGTATGGGAGGCCATACGAATTTGGTACTTTCCTTGCACAGGTAGTCATAGGCGCCATACCTCATTAAACTGGGGGTTGAACCACTTTGTACTACCTCCATTAATGCCTAGTTTGTTCCTACATTCAGTCGGTTACATAATTTTCCTTGGTGTTGGCTTTGTGCTATTGGTCGATAGCACAAAAAATACTACCGACGACCGTTAACCATCCGTCGACGATGCCACCGTTGTTCCACTATCGGCTGGTAGCATCCGTACTTTCTTCGGTCGAGTAGCATGCTTCGACCGGCGTAGCATATAGAATGCTACCGGCCGGTAGCATCAAACCTGCTACTAGTCGGTAACATATAAAATGCTATCGGCTGGTAGCATCCATTCTCTACTGCCGTTCTTTTCCGGCCAATCAGCCCGGACCTTCACTTTGCGGCTCACCGCGAAGGAGGCCAACTCACGAGCTACCCTATAAATCACAAAGTGTGACATCCATCATGCTTACGCTCGGACCTATTAAGTTGTCCATTTTGCGGGGGTGCAAAAACTTGGATATGATTACCATGTTCAAAAAATTCAGATAGTTCGAAAGGGGAAAAAGTTGAAGTTCAGAATTTTTCAATCAATTCGGTTCGGTTTAGAAAATTTACAAATATTAAATATATATAATAAATAAATACTATACAGATATGATGATATTTGAAAAGAAAAACCAATTACACATAATAATAAATAAATATATTATCTACGGAGTTTTTCCTTTACATGCTTAGGTATTAGTGTTTCTTGTTTTGTGTTGAAGTTCTTTTAATTTAAACACTTTAATTTTTTAATTAAAAAAAAAAAAAAAAACATAATGTTCGACCAAACTTGTTCGGTAAGTTTGGTTAGACCAAAAAGTACGGTTCAAACCAAATTTTCACTAAGTTCGTAAGAACATGGTTCTTGTGATTAAATGAGATCTTAGGAGGTGTAATTACAAATAATTTACTAATTTGTGAGGAAATAGCATGCAAGCTAACTTAACCTTTGGCTTAAGCTCACTACTTCTAACACATAAAGTTGTCGTTTCTTGCCACAAAACCTTGGAATTCAATGGCACTACTCTCCTCGGAGATTGGGTAACTCAAATGGTCCTCTTCTTATTCGGTTTGATCTATTGAGGTACATTTGAGAGACATAAGAGTTGAAAGAAAGTTAGTTTCCCTTCCAAATAAGATTTATTTGGAGAATCTCGCATGAATGCAACTAGAAATAGTTCAAAAATTCATGCAAAAGTTGAGCCTACAAAGAGAGTTTAGAAATGAGTAGTCACCCACAATCACAAGGTGGTCACTCATGTTTCTTCCCCACTAGGTGGTCACTCGTGATTCTTCCCCACTAGGTCGGATTGTTGACATCACTGGCCGAGTTAAATGATGTAATTTATGCCCAAGGTAAGTATGGTGTTCTCAAAAACTTTGAAGATGTCCCACCATGAGAATCTTATCTTTTTACTAAAACCCATGAATGCCATGAGTAGGTCCTCCCTCATAGCCCGATAGGCGTTCCCTATTATAGTGAAGCAATCGACGTCGACATCTACTCAAAAAATCAGCGGTTCTAATTTTTTAATAGGTACATGCGGCGAAATGCAGAATTAATCCAACGGTAGGTTTCTCAATTTCGCGCGGTGGCTGCTGAGAATCTGTCGACTCCTCCCCGGACATCAGCAATCTTGACACCATAGAGAAATTAATGCACCGAAAATGACATGTCACCAACCTCCTTCACCTTGTCATGGCTAGCCGGTTCGCAAAGCATTATGGTGAATGCTCTCTCCGTTATCTTGGCAAAACCAGCAACAGAGTGAAGTGCATGTTAAGTAGCCTTGCTTGCAACATCCACAAAACCCTCTCTTTCATACTCCGAAGAAACACGGCTAGCAAGAACATCATTCTTCCGCCATGTTATCACTCTAGACAAAATGCGGTCGATATGAGCCCTTCCCCTCAATGCTCGATTCAACGGATGGGGAAGTTGTACATGCGTGCCCTCATGACCACCTTAAAATGCTTGCATAGCTCCTCCACCTCTTCCTTGTCCTGCAAGTTGAAAAGCACTTCACAGGTGACGGAGAACGTCTGGAATTTTATCAACGGAACACCATAAATCAAATCTCTTCCGTCCCAATAAACATCGAGGTGACGGTGTATGGTGGAATCCATTCTTCCCACCAATTGTTTTAGCGAATTGACTCGAGAAGAATTTCATCAAGCTCGTGCGCATCCGCCTGTGGTCGTCTCCGTTTTTGTCAAGCAAGGAATTTGGGCCAATAATGGCTCTGTGAGGGCCTCGGGCGTTGTCATGAAAGAGCTTGCGAGTCATGAAAGATCCCCAATAATTCTTTTACCCTAAATCAGATTTTTGTGACTTGCAAATGATGAAATATGACTGTTGAAACCCTTGGCAAGCAAACTAGGGCAGAACTGGATTTTTTCTAGCAAATGCGACTAGGGTTTGGGATGGATCTCCATACAAATATCACTCAAAAATTATGTTCTTTATCCCAAATGATTACAAATAATTTTAGAAACCAGATTATGTAAAAATCAGAATTATTTGCAGCCAAATAACTCAGAAAAACCAGATCTGAAAACTGATTATAAACTGCCTGGAAACCCTCTAAAAATAACTCAGAAAATTATGAAATCACTGCTCTTTTATTCATAAAAATTTGGAGATGTCTGACAATAATTTTTAGAAGTAAATACCTCTAGAATGATGCCAAAACAGTCCCAAACTGGGTCGACCCAACTGCTGCAATATATCTCCAAAAATACCTCCAAAAGCACTGCTGAAATTGACTGGAAATCAGATTATAACCGCTGGGAATTTCTGAGTGAAATACCCTCTCAAACTCTTGGGGTTTTCGTCCACAAGAGTTAAATTCACAAGGGTTTTCGTCCTTGGAATTTTCTGCAAAAGCTGGAAGCTCACTGCAAGGAAAATATGATGAATAAAATTTGGATATTCAAAGAGGCAAGTCGACTTTCCTTTTAAAGGAAAATGACCACAAAGTGACCTCCCAAATAGCCAATGAAATTACATGATTATTCCTAGGCCAAGTCGACTTGCTCTAAAAATATTTTGTCACACATTTCTAATTTTTCATTACTTGGGCAAGTCGCATTTTTCACTAGATGAATACATTTAATTTTTAATTGCTTTTTGACTTTGCCCAAGTTCTAATTTTTTATTAAGTTTTATTATTTTATTGTATGTGCATTATAATTTTATATTTTAATATTTTGCACTATACAAATAAAATAAATAAAACTTAGTTACCTTGATTTCACCCTTTGGCCATCGGGTAAGAATGGGCCAAAGGTCTTCACTCGAACTACTCGAGAAAGAGGGACATTACAAGTTGTTAAACACCCAGAACCAATTCCTTGTCGGTCCCATAAATACTACACTGGGCTGTCCAAACGGACATGTTTTAAAAACAGGCCCGTATGTCATCACCCTCTCCTCGATGAACTTTGTGTCCTTCTCTCACCACAACCTTGGGTTCCTCGACTTAACACTAGTCTATGGAGCACGCTCGAGGCTCCTCGTGTCCGATTTGTCGATAAAAATGTGTTATTATCTATCGGGGTTTTACTTTAACCACTTAGTTCATGAACCATAACTAAGAAGTTACGCGCAAAGTAAGCATTTGTTCAAGAAAGGAAGTATTTTATAGAAGAAGGAAGTAAAGGAAATACGAGAGAAGAAATGGGAAGATGTGCATCCCGATTAGTAGATAGCGAGCTAATTGCATGCACATAGAAGAAACTTAATAGATATGAACACGAGAATTATAAAACAAAAGCGGCTCTAGATCCAGATCTAAAATAACACAAAGTTTATTAAGAGATCTAAGATTAAAAGCAAGAAACAAAGTACAAGTGACACAAAGTTCTCAGGAAACACTGCTCCTTTGTATTCCTTTGCTCCAGTTGCTCTCGAGGGTTCGGCACAAAGTCTAGAACACAAGATTGCTGCTACAATTAGTCGATCGATCATTAACCGGAGGTTCTTCTCCTACTTATAGAATGTAGGAGGAAAGTACAAATGGAAAACTCAAAGTGAAGGCTGAAACATAAAACAAGTAAAGATGACATTTGTGATCATCCTCAACTATCTTCTCCTTAAGTGACACATGTATCACTTAACTAATAGAATGGTTCCACATGACTTTAAGTAATGGTTGCAAAACCAATAACTTAGAAGTTTTACAATTTCATCCAGGAACATAGAAAATAGAAGAAGAAAGAAATAGAAGAAGTCATGCCAGCTGTAACATTTATGTCTTCTTCTTGTTCTGATATCGGATATACTTGTCGAACATGTAATTCAACATCCCTCCATCTGTTTTAGCCACTGCTTCTTTCTCTATCCTGAATTGACGCAACCCTTCATTCAACACTTTGATGCACGATTCCACATCTTCCAAGCTCGGCCCAAACCTTGCAATGTCCGCCTGCAGCGCCACCAGTCTACTGATAGAATTCATCGTGAAAGGCTTGGTAGCTTTATCAATTCTCTTTTGTACCATCAGAAGAGAACCTTCCAGGGAATTAGGCACCTTAGTTGAGACGATCCGCACGTATGAAGTGACATTCCCGTCCATTATCTCTTCAGTGAAAGAAATGACATTGTCTGGTAAATCTGATGTTCTACTCTCAAGTGCCTGCATCCTCTTCAGCAAAACTCTGCAGATTTCCAAACGGAAAGATACTGCAAACTCTAGCTGCTTCCCCTTCTCGGTGATCCGTCCATGAGTGCAATCTCATTCCATGATCGATACATCTCTCGGTGACTTGTTGATCTCGGCCAAAATACTCGGAGTTACTCTCTGCTGTTGTATTCATGCCTTTATGTTTGCCATCGATTGCTTTAGTTGATTTGTTGCATCGTTCATAACCTTTAGGCGGGTGGCACTTCCCAAGTTGTCGAGAAGCTTGCGAATAATCAAATCCTTCCATTAAATCGATAGCCTTTACTTGATTGCTTGCGTCCTCCATTTCTGCATAAGATGATCACTCACCTACTCTGAAATGGGAAATTTGAATGGAAGGTTTAGACCTTGGCTATGATCTCACATAATTGAGATACTTGCTTCTCTGACTCTTCTTTCTCCGCCTTTTCTTTATCGAGCCTAAGGAATAAAGCATCCATCGATATCTGCGTGTCTGCTTGATCCTTGGTGGTGGCTTGGCCAGAGGGTACTTTGGTCTTTGTCATCATCTTAGCGTAGTGAGCTCCTCCTCTATCTTTCCTTCTGCTGGAATTGATATCTCAGCAAACTTCTCTCCCGAATCCTCGATGATCAACCTAGAAGTTGCTTTGGCAACTTTAGGCCTTCTGTCTCTTCGCCCAGATTTTGGAGTAGCTGCAAGTCGTGCTCCTCTAAGTTCATCTCCATTCTCATTGCACGGAACCAAGCTGCAAAGCTGACCATTCAGAAGTTACTTCTCGGAGAATGAGAAGTCGGTGAGTGTACTACCATCTTCCGCTCTGCATCCTCTCCGTCAGAAAGTGCCACAGTGTTATGGCTGCCATCTTCTGAGTCATCCAAGGACAAAGCCCTTTCGAATTCCGCCATCTGCGGCAGCGTATCCTCTGGAGCAGGGCGTTGAGCGAAGTGGCTGAGGGGAGAAGATGAATGTCGTTGGATTCAGTGGAGGCATGGAAGCATCCTGCTGCTGTGCGGTGCAATAGTTGGTGAAGCATTGGAGTCTTTGGAGAAAGCCGGAGTTAAAGTCATGGTCGTAGAAGTGATCCTCTCCTTGGATTGAGATCTTATGCACTTTGACTTCTCGACTTTCTCTTTGCTTTCTCCTCGTGCTTTCGGCTTGAGGAATCTCTGCGCCGAAGTTGCCGTGACTTGATTCATCGATGCTTCATCAAGGCAATATCCCTTCGTCAATGACGGTTTGAAGTATTCACCAACACTGACTCTCGACCTTTCTTGATTGTGTTGCGACCTCTATGTTATTACTGCGGTATGGCTTTATCTCCTCCCATTTGATGGTAAGTGTCAAGTACCACATTCCCATCATCTTTAAGATCATGAGTATCGCGCTAGTCAAAGTCGAACACTTGCTTTGCTGATAGCCTGCTGAAATCTTTCTTTCTAACCTCGTACTCACTTTTGCACTTCATCCAGAAATCTTCTAATGAAGGCACATGTGCGTACTCCTGGGAGATTGTCTTCCTGGCTACTCCAAATGGATCGAAGTTCAGCCGTGCAGGGAAGAACTCTTGCTCATACTCGGATAACATTTGCGCCTCCATCCCCGAGCTCTATGAATGCTAATGCAGCTGTAATATCCCACAGTGATTGGGAAGAAGCCCGTAGACTTGTGCCGCTTTGACTGAAGGTCGTGTAACTCCACAAGTTTGCTCAGCTCCATGGCGATCAATCTATCATTCGGATACCTAGGCATCTTTATTGGTTCTCCAGAAAAGCCCGTAACCCTGAGGTATGTGAAATCTGCAAATTGAATGAATAGACTGCCAATCTTGGACACAGCTTCCCACGCTTCCTTGCTTACCTGTTGGCCTTGAGTCTTTGTCTAGCTGCAGATGAAATCGTAGAAGAAGTCATCGTTGATCACTTTGAAGTCTTTCTCGCATGCAGGTGCAGTAAGCTGCGGGTAGCACTCGAAAATGGGGTCCTTGGAAAGAACACCACATCTATCCAGCTTGGAAAAGACGCCTTGTGAAGCTGCAACATACACCAAGTATGAAGTCATCTTGAAGGTGAAAGTCGCTTCACGTTAGGAGTTGCTCACCGATGTTGTTCTTAATAATTTCCGACCGATTGATTATAGAATCAACCTTGTTGATTTGATGGTCTGATGAAAGCATACATCCATGTACGGAAAGTGTAGGCATTCGCTTCGCCATTCATCTGCATGCTGTGATTTGTGACATCATCTACCTCCTGCACCAAATTGGACCGTGGAAGAGTTCTCGGGAACTTTGAAGGAGATCTAGGCTTCTTCATGTATAATTTATTCATTATGCTCTGTGATCGGCTCTATGCTTCTCCCATCTCTTGTCGGCATCTGAATGCTAATAGAAGTCACCACCTTTCGCCTTTGGAATCTTGAACAATAATTGATGAACTCTGCGTCCAAACGAATTATTGTCTTTCCCGAAGCATCACGCACTGATCTGGATGAAGGATGATAAGATCTAGCACACTCCATCACGAACTCTGGCAATTGGGTTGTACATGGAAAAGCTGCAGCTCGGATAATTCCACTGCTTTTGACCGCACGCATGAGTGAAGTCTTTCCCGCTCTGGATCTATCAATCAAATCGTAGAGAGGTTCGGGCCTAGATACGTGTCTCCCTATGTCTCTGAAGTTTGGAAGCAATGCATGACTCCATCGTGCTTTCTTTTTCATCTCCCTTCGCCATGGCTTTGTCTATCTTCATCTGAATAATTCTTTTTCTTCTTACTTGGCCGGATTTCTTCAAAATTGGTGCAGATCTGGACAATTCTTCAGATTCGGAGGATATATGCAATGTATTGGACATTGATAAAAGCTCTTTTCCTTTGTAAAGCACCTGTATTGAATTCCTGCAATTTATTCAGACAAAAATGGCCACTCCGGAGAATGAATAGTGAATTTTAATTGTAAAAATCTGCACTTTTCAAGCCTGCTGCCCCAAAAATTGGTGTTTAATTTGCACATAAAGAGAGCATGAATCCTTTCAACAACACGAGAGCACTGTAACACATGCGAAACAATTATGCGAGACAAAGATCAACCTCCTTCAAAGCATGCGCCAAATCGGAAGCTTTTAGCCTTGTTGTCACCTTATCAGAGCAAAATCCTTCTTTTAATGGGGCGCACTTTTCCACTTGGCTGCGATTCTTTACTGTGATTTGAATAATTCACCCATATGGCTGCCCATGCTTATATAACCTTCTGATTCTATAATTAATAATTGCCCTAACAATTAAAGGCAATTAATTAATTAAAAATCATGTTTTTCTCTTTTAAAAATAGCATGTTTAAGGACAGACCATCAATAAATTAAATTAATCCAATTTAATCCTTCACACATCACTTCACTTAAGCTTCACAGTGTGCTTTGACCATAGCCACTGAAAATAGAAATTAATTTAATGTTTTAATGCCTTTAAAAACATTAAATAACTCCTAAATGGGGCGCACTTTTTGAGAGGAAGGGGGCAGCCACTAAATAAATTAAATTTAATGCTTTTTAATCCTTTCTTTTATTCCCTCTTTGACTTGTTGACTTCCTCCAAGCTTGGGCGCACTTTTTGAGAAGAATAGATTAATTAAAATAATCATTTAAGGCTGCCATTCTCTCACCGAAAGGGCGCACTTTTTGCACATGTAATTCTATTTTTAAGAATTTTTACAATGGGATTCTTTACCTGCAAGCGAGGCACCAAAATCCATGATCCACTTAAGTGATTTGACTTTGACAATGGGATTATTTACCTGCAGGCGAGGCACTAAAATCCCATGATTTCACTTAAGTCACTTTCCTTTTATTTTATCATGGGAATTTTTCACCCTGAGGCGGGTAATAAATTCCCCCTGCTGCTGACCTCTAACTTTCCCACTGCGGCTTAAGTGAATTTTATAACACGGGAAAAAGTACCTGTTGGCGGTATAAAATTCCCACCACTGCGGCTTTATTTTCCCATTGCGACTTAAATCCTTTGTTTTCCAAAAATGCGCCCATCCCCGGGGCTTTTCCGTGCACGACTTCGCTTTTTCCCGGTGATCCAGGACCTCGATGGCGACTTCCTCCGGGCATAATGTGCGTATATGTTTTCCATTTGCTCGGACCAAAAATCGGGCTTACCGTGAAGGAATTGTTCTAGAGAAATTTCACAAAAGCAAAAGCGGGACAACACAAAAACACGAAAAATTGCCAAAAGTTACAAATAAAGCCCAAAACTTATTCCAAGTTAAAACCCTTACAGTACATAAGAGTAATGACATATCCGATCATAACGAGTTAAAAGCAGAGGCACAAATAGCCTCATACGGGGCTCAAAATAATTAAATACAAATTTCCCATGAGACAAATCCGGCGACGACAGAATATAACAACTTTGGGCATCACGGGTATTTGGCGAAAAAAAGGCTAATATGGCTCTTTGGGATTATCTTGCCTTAATCTAAGAACTTTCGAGCAATAAAAACACAAAGCGACCCATTATTTTAAAAGTACGAAAAAATTTGGATAGGGTAGTCGCAGATTTAAGTTTGACATGTTTTATTTCATTTGACAAGTGTATGTGGACTTGTCCAACAACAAACACCACTAAAACAATTTTAAGTAAACGTGTTCTTTTTACGACTTCAACGACAACTGATTTAGGTAATCTGGATAAAATTTTAAATTCAAAATCTTTTCAATGTTATTAATGATTTGTTTTCCAAAATTCCATTCGAACCTTTGCTCTTCACATATGTATTTATTTACGCCGATAGGCGTTTCCATTTCTGGGGTGAACCTGTGTTCGTAATGACACAGCAGAAAATCAGCAGTTCGAATTTGTTATTTGGTACATATGAAGAAGTATGGTCACAATCGAACCATTTAGTGGTCATCCATTGTCGTGGCATTGCACGATCACGACTATCGTGGGGCGAATATGGTGGCCAAGTTGTCACTTTCTTGGCCGACATGGCTGGTTATCAAAGGCGAATATTGTAGCTACCGAAGTAAATGACACATCTATAAACCCGATTGATGGGTTTTCGAGACGGCTATTACCGAGAGCTCCATTTAGCACGGTTCTCGTAACATCTTGTTTATTATGCATTAGGCTGGAAATTGACAAGCTATAGCCTATTTTTTGAGTTTTCGACCATACATTCTTGGCAAAAATTTGAACACGTCGTAGAGGGTTACGACCTAAAAATTTAAGTAACCGTCAAATTTTGTAATACTTGTTTGTTAAATATATACATATAAACATTAAAATAGTCTTAATTATTTCAATAAATAATGTTTTTCAATTATAAAATGATTATTTTATACACTTATACATGTACCAAAAATGGTTGGCTGTCAACAAATTTTGATTTGACAAGCACAATATATTTTAAATTCCAGGCTTGGTTACGCTGATAGGCGTTTCATTCTACCAGGTGAACCTGTGTTTGTACTGACACATGCCAGACAATGGATGCACAAGATGGTTTGGTGAGGACATGCAATGATGTACAGCGAAAGGAGATTCGGACAGCTAATAAATATGGATTTTCCTTCTGAATTTTTAGCGGCTAAAATCCGGGCAGGAACAGGATGCAAAAAGGTGAAGAAAACGTTCCTTTCGCCAAACGGCAAAACTGAAACGAGGAAGTGAAAGCAAGTTCCGACTCTGCGCATTCCTGTCAGTTGCCACTGATTTTTTTCGTTGATTCAACAACAAATATTGTATGGGCCATTTAGTCATCATTGGTCCTCATTTTCCTCTTGTGGATTCGGGTCAATTCCTAATTTTATTGTACTATTCTTGATGTTGACATGCACCCCTAAAAGCTTTGAAGAAAATAAAATAAAATAAAATTCTTTGGTGTTCTTTTCCATTAAGAAAAAATTGTTTCTATTGTTCTTTGGATGGTATTGCCTTTAGTTGTACCTCCATAATCTTGTGTTATGTGTGAAACAAAAAAATTGTACCAAGGGTCTTGCCACCACTAGCGCCGGAAACATCCACAAAATCCACCTTCTATTAAGCCTTTATGGTTTATTTTGCCTTGTTATGAACTCCCATTTTAAGCGCAATTGTAGGGATGTCGGTGCATGTCTAAAAAGAGTTGGATGGAATCGTGTTCATTTTCAAGCGAGTCCCTAACAAAACAACATGGAAGAGAGACACTATCTCATAAGACAATTGCATGACCTCTAACAAATCCATGAGATGTTGTGAATGGCCTCGCCAACATTCCCGTCGATAAGCATTGGCCTGTGCCCAATTCACAAGCCTCGTAGAGGAGGCAACATAGTTTCAAAAGTCTTATTTGATTCGAACCTAAGCTCTACATAGGCCATTGAGGGACCAAAATGACCCATGTCTAAGGGGCAAGCCTTGAGCCATTGATTGCGTTTTCCATATTCTCAACGACCTCAAAGGCTTCGACGAGTCTCCTTCACAAACGCCTATAGATAGGAAGCTTCATCATTTTTGAGTCTCTCATTTTTCCCTTACTCATCGTGCCCTCCAACTCATCCTCGTCATGTAGCTTATCTTCATCGTTATGAGAAAAAACATCAACAAATAGTCAACGTTTTCCTCGGAGTTATGGATGTCCAGGCCCTTGAGTCAGTGTTTGTATGCAAAGAGATCTCAAAAATTAGTAACTCCCTTGTCTCATTGGCCAACATACCCACTACATACCATAACCAAGAACATGGCCATTGAAAAGTAGAAGCCTAAACAAACCATATTCTAATTCAATACTTGTTTGTCTTCAAATTAAATAGTTGTTCTTCCCTCCTCTAAATACTACTCCAGTGTGCATCCTCCATTATATTCACTCCAATATACATCGTGTATTTCCACCTCTCCCTTGGCTTTCATAGCCTCCTCTGCACATGCCACAATTGCTTTTTTTACGACTATCGGCATTTCCATTGCACCCTTTTGGTGTAATTGCGAGTGTTATTAGTTATCATTGGGTTTATACCATAAGGCATGTGACCTATAGATTAGCTTGCCTACTCTTAAGTAGCTTGCCTCCTCTTAAATAGCTTGCCTCATTCACGACTACCTCAATCTAATATTTTGTTGGTTGCTTCGGATGAGCAAGTTAGGTATATATGGTTTGATACTGAGTAAGAGACATGTAATTCCACCTTGCCATGTTCTTTGATTATTGAGTGTGGGAGATTCTTAAGATACTCTTATGATTGGTTGATTATCCCCATATGAGGCTCTAACCTATGGAGCTCCTTGGCTTATATTATTGCAAACCCAATCGAGTACAACTTTGTAGTACCTTGGGATACCCTACCTTATGATGTAGGCTGGCATGAATTAATCATAAAAGAATTGGGCTTTATTCATTCATCATTCAAGTGCGAAAGCAATAGTACAATGCATACTCCCTACCTCCCTATTGATGCATGTTATATCGTATGAAGTGAATGTTATGGAGTGCTAATGTAAGGCATGCAACCTATAGATTAGCTTGCCTATTGTCAAGCAGTTTGCCTCATTCACGACTACCTCCAATCTAAGATTTTATTGGTGGCTTCGGATGAGCAGCAATTTTGGTACATATGGTTTGATGGTGCATATTTACACATAATTTTGCCTTGTCATGTTCCTCGATCATCAATTGTGGGGATGCTTAAGAAACTCTTATGCTTGGTCAATTATCCCCATGAGGCTCTAACATGTGGTGTACTTTGGGTTACATCATAGCAAATGCCAAACCCAATCGAATACAAGTTTGTAGTACCTTGGGATACCCTAATTTATGATGTAGGCAAACATGTAACCATAAGAGATTTGGGCATTATTCTTTCATTAGTCAAGCACAAAAGTGATAATCAATACATTATTCAAGAGCAAAAGCGATAAATGTTACGTTGTGTATGGTGACATGGTCCCTCCCTCCCTTTGTTGCATGTTGATATGTATGAAGTGAATGTTATGGAATGTTATAGTTGTGAATTATTTATCGCTTCTGGCCAAAATTGTCTATGAAGGCATTAAGTAGATCATGGATTTAAAAAGAAACCTGTTTTAAAATGGTAATAAATCTTGGGGCAAATCCCCAATGCATTGGGGACGGACAATTGTAGGTCGCCGAGCTAGAAAATATGACAAGGTCTTTATCTAGGGTTACGAGGAAATCACAAAACCTGGTGTTCAAAGCAGGATTTTCCATACCTTTTTCAGCTAGAGGAAGGTTCTTGTGGTTGGAAAAGTGCCTCCTAAATCTCGCTAAAAGCCTAAAACATATGTATTTCTGGCAGGCTGTCAAAAATCATAGTTTTGCACTTTTTCCAACTCCTTTGTTTCAACCCTCAAATCCTCAATCAAAGAGTCTCCCACTTTCCCCGAAAAATCCGAATTTGAATTCAACATTGGAATTCCCCAAAATACCCTCTAGAGCATTAGAGCAGAGCAACACTGTAGTGACCCCTCCTAATCAGTTGTCAACGACTGGAGAAATATTAAAATAATTTAATAAGATGTGATTTGACAACCATGTGTTGGCAGGGAGAAAGTCATGGTTTTGGGGCTCGAGGAATGCGATGGAAAGTGACACATCCTAAACGCATTTTCAGACCTGTCATTTTCCTTGCATATTTTAATTCAAGCACTTTATTTGAGAATCTGAGGTGTTAACCACGATGAAACCAGAGTTAACGTCGCAAGTTTAACAGTAATTAGATGGCTGCAACATGTGCAAGGTGTTGCACTCTAATATTTGGATGAGCAGAATGTGACGGGGAACTGTGCTAAATGGATCTCTTGCATAGCCGTCCTAAAATCAGTCCCATTATGGGTTAAATTAGCCTTGCACTGCAGAGATAAATCTTTTGCCAAATATCTCCTTATTTTACATTGTACAAATTGGTCGATCTAGATCTATATCTGTGTTTGAGGTAGGTTCCATGTCTCTGAGAGGATCTACGGCTTGCCATGGTTCTGTTTTATCTGCAATAGAAGATTGAGGCCGAGGAGGCACTTCATTTAGGCATAATGTATAGCTGTATTGATCTTCCTTCTTCTGTTTCTGACCACCTGTGCTGCGTACACTTTAACCCTGGCATCACCATTCTCAAGGTAGTCGCTGACTACCACTCTGTTTTTTTGCTCTTTATCTTTTATTTCGAGTAGTTGGTGTATGGATTAAGACATTGAGTGCTCTTCCTACTATCCCACTTATGTCTCTGCAAGATTTACTCTTCCTCTGTGTGAAACCTTTTGTTTGCCCATTCTCTGCAGAAGCAAATGATAAGAGATTCAAATAGAGTATATGCGCCATCAATGGAGCAGCTTGCAAGGCGTGGGAGCCATTTGGTCTCTTGGAATGCATTAAGTTTTGCTGAAAGATTTGCAAAAATGATTTTGTTGAAGCATCTAGTGGGGCTGTGAAACAGGTTTACGTCCATCAATGCATGAACAAAAGAAATAAATGTGATATCGGTCCCATTTTAGCGTGGAGTGTGACTGTTTGTGACTGCTTGTGGCCTCCATATCTTTCTCCAAGTGGCTGCATCATCTAAAGTGTGTTGGCAGTTAGAAAGAAAAGACATGGGCCTCCTCATGAATCTTCTGTTGTTCACCAAATGTAACTAGCAGGTGTCCACGTGGTGGGTTCACCTTTGCTAGTATACTCTCAGCCTTGTTAAAATGGGAGCTTTAAAACAAAGCAAGGTTTTACACCAAAACATAATGGAGATTTAGACAGGTGTTTTTTTTCAGATGTTTTATTTGCAAATGTCAGGCAGATATGTATGCAAAATGTGGAAACATGAACTTGGCACGTGAACTGTTTGACAAAATGCCTTGAAGGAATGCGGCCTCATAAGGCACGCAAACTGTTTGACAAAATGCGTTAAAAAAATGGGTTCATGGAATGCCATGCTTGTTGGACACGTGCAAAATGGATTTGTGGAAAATGAATCAGAAACTTTCAGCCAAATGCTTTTCGCCGGTCAAGCGCCATGGCGAAAATCCCCTAGATGATGTCTTTAGCAAGCATCGGAAAAAGGTATGGATTTCCCTTCCTCTTGCATTAAAATTTCGCATTTTATTGTTTCTTGTTTGGTTCCTAATTGCTTTAGAACAATAGAGGATGAAACTAGAATTAAAAATAAAACTCTTACCTGCTCAAAATATTCAAAAAAAAAAAAAACATTCTTGATCCCTTACATTGTGTGCATGGTGCGCCAAATAAAATCGTTTCACCAACCTAGACCTCTAATATTATTCCTAATGGTATAGGACACCATGAAGGCCATAAATATAACTGATAAACTCAATTTGATGCCTTGGAGAGACGAGTTCGATTTCCATTTTGTATTTCAGTCACTTGGAGTGACACTCCCATTTTTAAGAAAATGCGATTGGTTTTGGCTTGCGGTTGTCGTATCGATTTGGCTAAATTGAAAACTAACCCTATGTACCTCTAGAACTCTGTTAGGAGAATTGAAAACAACTCTCAGTTTTGCAAAAACGATTTCATAAGTTAGAGTTTCAAGTGGGTTTTGGAGCCCACCGGTCGTTTTACAACAGTAGTGTTTGACATGTTTACGATAATTGGTCTCAGAGTCACCTTTCTATTTTGAGCCCTGTTTGTTGTAATCGACTTCTGTCGAATCCATTGAGTTCTTTGTATATAAGGGAGTAAATAGGAATCATTGAAATTTACGTTTGAACTTAAAACAATTATTTTTGGACCCATATTATAGGCACTTTAGCTGTTTTTGGGCAATTTTCGTAAACTCGCAACTTGAGCTAGACATTCCTCTTGAGGCTCCCATTTGACTTGTTTATACTCATGAACCATTTTCATATAGTTTCATGGTTGTGTAAAGTATACTTTGATCAAATTGCTTTATATGAATGGATTTAGTAATTTATAATGTTTTCTCTCTCGTCCCTCTTCTCTCTCTAGAAATAACTATGAAATGTTGGTTGATCTTGAAAACGTAAATGATTTGAATATGTAGATGGGTTGAAAATGTATATGGATTTGAAATGAAATGAAAATGGATACATTATGTATGTAGTTATGATATGGTGAATAGAATATGAAATCTAGACTTTCTCTCTCTTCCTTACTCTCTCTAGAATCGAAAAAGAAAAAGTACAAAGGAATGTGAATGTGTGACGAAACGGCCTCTCTCCCTATCTCTAGCTATTCTCTGCCTTGTTTTGAATTACTTGAAATGATGAATGTGTTATTTCGTGCTTGAGTGTAAGGGATTTCCATACTAGTCCTAGGATGACGTGAATGTTGGTTACAGGCAAGGTTTTGAAAACAGGTCGAACCGAAACCGAAACCAACCGGTTTGACCGGTTCACTATTTTTTTGCATGGGACCGGTTAAGGAACTAGATCGTTTGACCGGTTTTATGCCAAACCAACCGATTCCATACGAAAACGGCCGGTTTGGCCTAAAATCGGTCAAACCGGTCCGGTTTCATCATAAACCGGCCAGTTTAGCTCATAAGCAGCCATATACGCAATTTCTTTAAAAAAACATTAATTTTGATATTTTTCTTATTTTTATTTGCTTTAAACCCTAATTTGGTTTTATAAATACACCCCCCTCTATTCACTTCACACCTCTCTCATTGAGCATTTGTGAGCATAAGATTGAAGAGTTTAGTTTTTGTAGTGAGCTTGGAAGTTGGAGGCTTGGAGCTTATTTGGCATTGCTTGTGGGCTCTTTGTGGTGATATTGGCATCCATTTGTGGGCACCTCACCTCTATTTGTGAGCACCTCTCTTATTTGGAAGGATTTGGAGGATTGGGGCAGCATTGAAGAGTGTTCATTTGGAGTGAGTTTAGGGGTTGTTTGGCATCAAATGTGGGCTCTTTGTGGTGGTTTTCACATATACATTTGGAGGGTGTTGCCCATATACAAGCTTGGAGTGTTTCTTCACCTCATTTGTGTGCACATTGAAAGGTATGTTACATTTTAAACTTGCCCCTTATTTGTAAATTTTATTAAATAAGAAATCTGAAATTTATTTTGTTTTTATTTGCATTTTCAGATTTCTTTGCATTTGCAATGGCCCCCAAAACAAAAGACCCTACATGGACCCATGCAGACGTAATTGATAATCAATTTTTTTGTAAATATTGTAAGAAACACATCAAGGGGGGGATTCATAGGTTGAAACAACACTTGGCTGGTCAAAGAGGCCAAGTTACCCCATGTGATGCACCTGATATTGATGTCATTAGGTTGGAAATGAAAAACTTGCTTGAAAAACATAGAGAAGAGAAGGCTAGCAAAAGAGAAGGAAGCTGAAATAGGAGAAGGAGGGAACATGCCTTGAGTGTTGAAGGATCTTGCTCTAACCCTTCTGTAACTATTAGAGACACCTTTCAATATATGCCTCCCCCATCCACTCATAGTCAAGAAAACCGGCCTCAAAAAAAGAAAGACCATTCAAAGCTTTTTTCCATCTTCCACACCTGTTAGTGCCTCCATGCCAACAGAAAATCAGCCCACCTTGGATAACCATTGGAAGAAGCAATACAAAGAAGCAACTTTTGAGTACATTGCTAGATGGTGGTATGATGCAGATATCCCTTTCAATGTTGCCCGCTCACCTTATTACTAGCCTATGTTTGATTCCATTGTTGTTGTTGGTAAGGGCTTCAAAGGCCCTAGTATGCATGACTTGAGAGGATCACTTTTGAAGAAAGAAGTTGCATCCATAGATGAATATTTGAAGAGTTGCAAAGCATCATGGGCCAAAACTGGATGCACTATTATGTCAGATGGGTGGAGTGATGGCAAGAACCGCACCATAATAAATTTTCTTGCCTCTTGTCCACAAGGTACTATGTTTTTGAAATCAGTAGATGCATCTGATAGGGTGAAAGATGCAAATTTGTTGTTTGAGCTTTTGGATGAGATTGTTGTAGAGGTGGGGGTGGAAAATGTTGTACAAATCATAACAGATAATGCCTCTAACTATGTTCTTGTTGGTAAGATGTTAGAGGCTAAACACAAAACAATATTTTGGACTCCATGTGTTGCACATTGCATAGACCTCATGCTTGAGGATATAGGAAAAAAATTGGATCAAGAACATTGTAGAGCATGGCAAAAGCATCACCAAATACATCTACAATCACTCATGGGTATTGAACCTAATGAGGAAGAACACTGAGGGCAAAGAACTTGTTAGGCCAGCCATCACGAGATTTGCAACAAACTTCCTCACGTTGCAATCTCTTCTTTCCCAACAACAAAACTTGAAAAAGATGTTTTCAAGTGATGAATGGAATGCATCAAAGTGGAGCCGGAAACAGGATGGGAAAGACACAAAGAAGAAACTTTTTGATAATTTATTTTGAAAAAAAAACAGCAGAGATTGTGAAAGTTGTTGAGCCTCTTGTTAAGGTGTTGCGGTTGGTGGATGGGAAAAATTAGCCATGGGCTATATTTATGAGGCTATGGATCAAGCAAAGGAGCAGATAAGGGCAACATACAAAGACAGGGTAACTAAGTATGGGCCTATATGGGAGATTATAGATAATAGATGGAACAATCAACTCCATCGGCCTATACATGCAGCTGGGTATTTCTTGAACCCGAAATATCATTACAGAGCTCAGCTTGGAGAAGATCAAACAGGAGAAGTAAAAGATGGTTTGTATGAGTGCCTAGAGCGCATGGTCCCTGATGAGATGCAACAACTTGAGGTTCACCAACATATCAACTTCTTGGCAGAGCCACAGGTACCTTGGGAAAAACCTTGCAAAGATTGCAAGGGATGTGGACCAACCAGGTAAGCAATTCTAAGTTTTTTTAAGTTCATTTGATTAAACTTTTTAATGAATAATCATGAATTTTTAGCATAAGACAATCTAATTTGTTGAATTACGCTTTAGCCTTTTAAGTTATAAGTTTTACTTTTAATTTTTAACTTTGTGTTTTTATCGTCATTGTTTACTAATTAAACATTTACATTTTTTATCACAACACATTGGTGGGATTCATTTGGTAGTCAGTGTCCTCAATTGCAAAAGTTTGCAATTAGGATCCTGAGCCAAACTTGCAGTGCTTCTGGGTGTGAGCGCAACTAGTTCATCTTTGAGCGGATTCACACGAAGAAGAGAAACCATTTGGAACAACAACGGTTGAATGATCTTGTCTTTGTGCAGTACAACCTTCGGCTAAGGCGCAACCAGTTGTTGAACCGAAGACCTGATACTGATCCCATTGTCTTGGATGATATAGATCCAACCTTAGATTGGGTAGAGGAGAGTCAACCAGCAGAGTTTGATCCCGATGACTTGGGGTGGATGGGTTTGGATCAGGATGATGAGCCATTAACACCGCCACCACCGTCACGAGACATAGCAGGCACTAGTCGCACTCGTGCTACTCCCGTGCAATACTGGTTGTTGCGAGATGTACACGAGGATTTGGATGGTTTGAGTCAGAGCCAGAGGTCGGTGATGATATTGATGAGGATGACCTTGAGGATCCCATTTCCAATAGCAGTGCAGAGTTTGATGATTGATCATTGATGTCATGATATCTAGTTTATTCTAAAGTTTTGTAACTTGTAGAATTTGTAATGTATATGATCATAGCATAGCATGTTGTTCTTTTGGAGTCTCGGACTATGGAGACCATTTAGAACCTCATTGTTTATGTATTTAGTTTCGGAATCTCATATATGATATATGTATTGTGTATTGGACTTGGAGTTCGTGCCATTTTGCTATAAACACCTTTCTTACATATATATAAGAGCAAACTTTGCATATTTTGTGTGTAATTGTTGGAATCATGGTTTTTAACCTTTCAAATATATTGTTTTCATTAAAAATATAAATTTTTATGTATTTTTTAGTAAACCGGTTCATAAAGTTTGAACGGTCCGGTTTGGTCGGTTCAGTCCAACCCTCGGCGGTTCCAAGTCCGGTTCCGATTTTTAAAACATTGGTTGCGGTACTCTAAACAAGAAGGATTAAGAGTGTGATATGTTGTAATCAGTGAGATGAAAGTGAAATATTGTACATGGATATAGATTACAAATGCTAGATAGAAGTGAATTAAAGAGAATTGCATTATTAATATTATTGTGTCAAAAACCATTGTTCCTTTTGGATTCTTATGTTTTAAGCATTATACCGGAAAACTATGTGGTTTGTATCTACGTTGTTTTAAAGCTAACATTTGAATACTAGTAGGAGTGTCACATAATGAATGTATGACCAACTATGTTAGCTAGATAAACGAGGAAGATAATTGACAATGTAAATGGGTAAAATGCGTACGGTTACTTCATGAAGGTTAAGTTCATTTGGATTTAAATATTCTTCTTATGAATTAGATGAATAACTCTCCCCAAACACTCCTTTTATAACTTCACCATGCAACAAGAGGCCCAAAAAAGACCCCAATCGACCCCCTTGGGAAAACCACATAAATATAATATGATTTTAAGTTACCTTTCCCCCATGTGCCAAAAGTAACTTAGGTGACCCCAATGAAGAAATAGAATTATAAAGTGCCATATAGTCACCCAACGACAAAATATAACAATTATTACCACCAAGTCGCTCAACTTAATGTCAATGACAAAATATAACATAAAGCAAGGTGGTAATCATGTATCCATACCCAATAGCCTGCAGCGTCGTTAGCCCCTCGGGTATGACCAAGGCTAAGACTAAAAAATGGTTGTTAGGCCCTCGGTGAAGGAATGGGGACATTACATTTGGACACCTCGCTTGCTCATTCCCAAAACTTAATGTTACAAAAATTGCTTGATCAAACAAGTTTGTGAGGAAGCGAGTGAGATTCAGATGTTTTTCAAGAACCACCACATGTCACAAGCCATCTTAGAGATTCTTGACATTAAAACTATTAAAAGTAACATTCTTTTTTTTTTTTTTATAATTTTTATATTATATTTTAATAAATTAATTATATAAGTTTCATAAAAGTAGAATTTTGATTTTTGAATGTTTTAAATTCACTTGTATTAATTTTATTTGTTTTATTAGGTTACTAAGATTTGATTTGTCTCACACACACACTCGTCTTGAGACGATTTATGAAGGTGCGAGCAACATTGAGTGGCATGGTTATTAGCAACCTTTGGGGTGTATGAAGCTTTGAGGCAAGCAAATAGTGAGAGGGCATTAAAATGTGAAATTGTTGATCCTCGATGATGCATTGTGGGATCATGTGGAGGACTTGCTCGGTTATAGAGAGCCCATCATGAGTATCTTTGAGATTTGTTGATACGGATCATCCATGTATGAGTAAGATTTATAATGGAATTGACTCAATCATTGAGTCGATTAAGACCATCATAAATGCTAAAGAGAAAGATCCTATAGAGACTTTCTCGCAATATCCCCTTCTCGGTCGAAGACCCTTAGCCCATTCATTGTTTCCCAACGGCTAAGGGATGAGAAAAAGGGAAACTAAGTCATAATAAATTAATTATAAAGTGCATCATAAAATATTATTATAAGCACTTAAGTTAATTTATTAATGACAAAATAGAAAAAAAAAAGAAAAAGTAACTTTATGTTTTATTTGTCCCTAGAGGAAAAATGCGACCCATAGGGGGATGAAATAAAGCAAGTGAAAAACATTAAATGAGGCAAAAGAAGCTGATTGGTTGTTTTGGGTGGCAAAAAGGCCAAGACAACTTATAAAAGGAGGTTGCCATGCATAGGAGAGGCCATTTTTTTTTCATCTTATCAATTCAAAATTTTGGTCTAAGCTTGCATGCTTTCCAATTCAACTCCAAAGGATGAAAACCCTTTGTAGTTCTGGTTTAGAGGACAAAAACCCTCTTTAGCCTTGGAAGAAGAATGAAAACTCTTCTTCCCTTATATGAGGAGATTCTATTCAGGAACTTTCGTTGATTTTCAAAGCTATATTTCAAATTTCCAGCAATTGTTGAAGGACAAAGTTACAAATTTATATTGTTTCCAACTAGGGTTTGAAGACACAAGTGTTGGGGCAAATTTCTACCTTCAAATTTAGTTAGATCTAGGGTTATCCACACCCCTATGAGTGGAGTTTGACACATTCTAGGGCACGGCTGTCCGGATCTCATCACCAACATCTTTGTCATATTTTTAGAGGCCAAAATCAATTGGTTTGCATATTTTTTGGGCTGAGAAAACTCTATTTTCAGTCTTGTCTAAGAGTTCGTCTACATATTTTTATAATAAATTCCAGCCCTTCATTTGATCCAATCTGGTATTTTTCTAATGTTTTTGTCCTTATAAATATTGTTGATCTGTTTTGCATAATATTTGGGTGATTTTGTGTCGATTGTGAATGTTTTTCATCTCCTAGGCAAGTCGCACTTTTCAGTAATAATTCAGATCTGCATTCTTTTTATCAAATATATTTCCCATAAATTATTGTTATAAATCAGATTTGTGGCTATTCCGCATTGGGGGCATAATTTGTCCAATTGGAGACATTACACTTTCTTCAAAGAAGTGCGGTTGCATCTCATTGCAAGGTGGAACAAAACAACCACCCCATTGCATCTTCTTGCTTTTACCTCAACTCCAGAATACTACAACACAGAGATCCTTTCTTTGCCCAAGAAGGGTCCCACCATATAGGGATGTTGAAGTTAGTGAGGGGTATACGGAGGCATTTGCTCGACTCTTCTCAAATCCAAAAGTAGAAGACTTGGTTAAAGCAGAGTTTGTGAATTTCATATCCTCCAGGATCACTCCATTAACACTTTTCATGATAAATACAAGATGGATGCTTATTTGTGGTGGTACCTCCATGGGCAAGCATACACCTACCACATACCACTTGCAATAAAAACTTTATCACAAGTAAGATTTATATTTTTATATTTCTTAACTCCTTTAAGTATTTAAGTTTTTACTTTGATCAATTTAAATTTTTAATTTTGCATTGACTTTGCGGCTTGCCTCAATAGGTTGTGAGTTCTTCAACTAAGAGGAATTGGGGTACATACTCCTTTATCCACTTAGTTAACTACAACAAGTTGGGAGCAAAAAAGGCGAAGGATTTGGTCTTCGTGCATTCTAACTTGTGCCTTCTATCACACAAGAAGGATGAGTACAAGCAAGGGCCAACAAAGTGTTGGGATATAGACCCAGAGACTCTAGACTTGGATGCTTCCATTGCCCAACTTTCATTGTTAGACCTAAACCTAGAGTGTACTTTGCATGACCTGCATGGTGGAGCTAACAAGAGCGGAGCTACACCCGATGCTTGTGGTTCTAATGAACCACGTGATGGTGATGATGCTCTCATTGAAGACATTGGAGAAGAGGCAAAGCCATTTGATTATGATTATAATTAGACTATTAGTATGCTGATTTATCTTGATTTTTGTGTATACATTGTAACATTTGAACAATGTACTTGTTCTAAGTTCAAACAATGAATATCATGACAAAATGCATTGAATTATCAATATGTTTTGTGGCTATTTCACTTATGTTTTGTGGATATTTCACTTATTTAATAATTTGTTTACTCTATGCATGTATAAGGCTGAAATTTTGCTTATTTGGCTATATTTTTAATATTTTATATATATTGTACGACCGTACCCAAGTGTCGTACCTAGGCCCCCAAAACAAATGTCATACCAGCATCCTAGATCTTCATACTTGTACCCTAACCATACCTTGTACTAGTTATTGAAAAGTAGAATTGTAAATATTGAGTTTTAGTCTAATCTGAGTGATGCAGTTTGTAATGTCCCCTTCTCGAAATTAGTCTGGAGAAGACCTTTAGCCTACTTTTTATTTCTTGTAGGCGTAAAGGGTGTGGTAAGGGAAATAATTTAACAGTTTAACTTAAGTTGTCGAAAAAGTAACTTTATGTTATATTCATAAAGTGACTTAAGTTGTTGAAAAAGTTAAGTTATAGTTATAAAAAGCAACTTATGTTTTATTGTTAAAGGTGACTTTCTAATAAAGCAAAGTCAAACATCAAAATAGAAGTGGGACATCCCATTTGGGACCTTCCTCGTGAAATGTACCATGAAAAGTTATAAAAGAACATGAGGGGTCATTTGGAGCTCACTTTTGACTACATCTCTCTTTCATTTTGATGAGTTTGAGCTTTGTGCTTCAACTTCTACATTTGAGGACAAAAACCCTCCTTTGCAATCTACATCGAGGATCTACATCGAGGATGAAAAAATCTTCCTCTAGTTGTGTATTCAGATTTGAGGATGAAAACTCTCTAATCTTCAAGGGTGACTCCATATAGGAGTTGCATTTGGGCATCCATTCAAAGTTTTGCAATCCTATATTTGATTCAGCAGCTAGGGCATGTTTCAAATCAATTTTCAGGATTTTTCAGCTAGGGCATCACATTCCAGGTCAGATTTCATGATTATACAGCTAGGGCATCAAAGACACCAATTGGGACAGCGAGTTTTGGGGTTTTACCCTTATTTTGGGCAGATTTTAGGGCTGGATGACCCCCTTCTAGGACTGGACAACCCCCTATGAAGACTGTTGCAGTTGTGATTGAAGTGGGTTGGGTGTTAGGGTTTGCACATAGCCAGATTCTACCCTAGAGCACCATTTTCAATCAGCTGGAGCCATTCATTTGCAAGATTTTACCAATAATGGTCAACTATACTTTTTATTTATTTCCAATCTGAAAATAAAAAAAAAAAATCAGTTTTGATGTAAATCTGATCTTTTCAATCAAATCCATATTTTTGGAGGTGTTATCAATGTTTTCCAATATCTGGGTAATTTTATTTTGAGGGTTTGCATTAATAAATCAAAGAAATCAGACTGTTGTCTTTTTATCACAAGGGTTTACTAAAGAAAATCAGATTGTTGTTATTTTGTCATAAGGGTTTTCTAGGAAATCCAAATTTCATTAATTTATGCCCTTAAGGGACATTACACAGTCTAGCTCTATACACCAACTATACAGATTTACAAACATAACTGTAATACTTACAGGCATCTTTTAGTTCATTTTTGCCAATTGGATCAAAGATTGAAACCGCTCATCTCTTAAACAGGGGATAAATTCATTCATAATTTACAGTACTGAACATTTAGCCCTGCATTTCTTATTGCATTTGTATCATCCTCCATTCCTTCTTCCCACCATTTTCAAACCATCCCAGTTCTCTGTCTGTAGACTACATCACTAACTTCAAAATATACTAATCTAATCACTCTTTGCATAGTTTTAAAGGATCCAATCTATCCCGACCTTCAGAGTGCCAAAAAGATCTTCTGAATAACCACGATTTAGTAGATATCCTTGAGGCCCTAATCTATAAAGTTTTTGCCGACTGGTAATTTTTTCTCTCGTGTTTAACAAACACTGTATTTTGGCTATATAGGACTAAGAAACTGCTAGCTGTTTATTATTTAGTTGGCTTTAAGTTGAAGTAGAGATGGAATGTAAGGCAATTCAATCTTGTATTTGATGGTTCACTCATTTTTACAAAGAAATTTCGTCTTTCTTGGACTCCAAATCACTTAGAAATAACTGATGCAGCCAACCATTGAGACTTTGCACAAGACTAAAACTTCTATTCTTTTTTCTTTCGTTTCTTTTATTTGTTCTGACCTTTTCTGCCTCAAAGGAGAAAGGGCCTGTAGATTTGACTCTATATCATTCAGTTGTTTCTGAATTTTATCTATATTCTTTTTGCATGTCTAGTCCACTTGAAGAGAAATTTGTTTTCCCTAATGATGACCTCTTTCTTTTTGGTTAACAGTGACCTCTTGATCAGTAGGATCTAAAGAATTTTACTTAACAGTACAAGAATGTTAAGTAATTGATGCCTTCCGGGATTTAACTCATGGTGCTCAAGTCATCTCAAGATGCCCTGCATGAGAAAAAACATCATTAGTGTAATGACTACTTGTCGAGGTCAGATTGCACAAAAATTAAAATCTAGCTGAAAGAATGCGGTTATCAGCACACCATTCTAGTTTTTCCAATTACACCAATGTAGCACAAAACTTTTAAGGAGGCCATTTCCCTCCTTGAACAAAGTCTTCACCATTTGCATCCCAAGTTTGTTCTTCATCATCTTCATGAATCTAAGGAAACAGCATGAGCATAGTAAGCTTCACGTTCATATCGAGTCTTAGAGCTTTCACCTTGCTCAAAAGACTTTCAATCTGTTTCCTGGCTGTACTAATTGCACAATAATTTATGTTTTCAATGATGGGACTTCATGATGCTTAAATGGATGAAAGACAATTGACCAGATCATGAACAAGTTTAATAAAAAAGACGTTTTTATGGAATTATCCTGGTCAGAATGATAAGTAGTAATCCAAAATTCAGATGTGGCTCTTAGATAATGGGGCCTTCAGCTTGTGTCTACCAAAAATTTGTATCTATTTTATGTAACATATCTGTTTAGCGAGACTATATATTGTATTTAACAATCTAAACATAAACAAGACTTTAACAGGATAATATTCACGTGGATACCAACTAAAAATTTCGCCGTTTGTGGCAACAAGTTTGTCAGTAAGACTTGGAAAATTTGGGGAAAATATCTACACACACTATTCCTTGATTTATGGACATATGGAAGACCCTATTTTTGCATTTTCAAACTTATTATGTCGATTATCCAGAAATGTGATAGATGAAGACAATTTAATTTTAACCTACATAGGATAGTAAAGGAACTGCAATTACACTCAAAATGGATAAAATTATATTTTTTTAGTACAAAGGAAGAAGGCGTACTTGCACGCATTCATCTTGAATTCTTAAATGCACTTCAGACTTCCTAACAGAAGTGCATGCCATTAATTAGAACGAGTTCACTTTCTAGATCTCAAATGACTTGAGCATGGTAAGAGCCTACTCTTCCTAGGGATTTCTTTCTTCATTATCCACTTCAAATTTATTAAAAGAAAAAAAAATCATCGATGCACTGCAATCCACGATGATAACACAAAAAGAAATTTGGGTACTCCTCCTTGAGGACTTTGGAACAGTGGAGTCACAACCAAAATCACTTGTTCTCAGTTCTGCTGAAGGATCAATTGGGTATTCCTCCTTGACGTATTGCCCTATCAATACAATCATGTTTGGATTACCAACCTATTAAGAGATCAACTCTAATACCAGCTACGGCACACAATAAACTCAAGACTTTTGTATTATATTCCAGCTAACTTATCACACCGAAGCTTACATATTTATAGAAACGAAACTCCTTTGGACTTAAAACACTATCTAATCCTATTAAGTTATTAACTAATAGATAAGGTCCAAGAATTATTAGATAGTGGAGATTTAATCAGAGTACTCTACTCAAACAAAGTATTTTCCAAGAGTCCTCATGGTGACAGGCCCGCCACTTTAGACAAGAGAGGCACACACAGTTTAGTCGCTAACACATTCTCCACATCTACAATCTACTCTACATTCTGGCTGAATGTCAGGATCACTGTCATGACACAAAACTGGGTCTTTTTGAGATTCAGTATAATTTTCAAAATCTATTTGACATGTACTGTTGCATGCTTTATTGACTTTGTGAGAAGAGAGAGCCTGCAAAGCTCAAAGATGGTTGACCAGCCCCATTTCTGTCTATGCCTTGCTGCCTTAGGGAAGGCTAACTAGCATGAAACCTATGTAGCCGATACGGCACCCTGGGAGCAGGAGCAGGCCATGGAGGCAGGGGTGCGAAGGGGGAAAAGGGTGCGAAGGAGAGACGGGTAGGGCGTGGGGAGTGGGGCTGGGTCGACAGGCTGGAGGGGGTCGCGGCCATGGCGGCCATGGCTCCAAAGTTCAAGTTTTTAATTTTATTTATTACCCTAAATAATTAACTTTATTTATTAACCTATAATTTAATTATATTAACCTATATTAACTATATTATATATTAAACCTATATAATCTATATATTAACTTCTAAGTTGATTTAATTAGTATGGTTATATTATAATGATAATCCAATATTATTAAATTATACCTATAATAATGTGTTAATACATGTATAAATATATATACTTATACATAGTTCAAAATGACTTTCAAACTTTCAAGATAAACATTTATCAATCAAGCTATTAAATTTAGGCTTACGGAACGATTTATATTTCCAAGTTAGTAATATTTTTTAATTTTTATATAGTTTTTGTACTGCCATATCCGGGGTCAAAAAAAAATTGCCGTTTCCGCGTATCGGATACTCCGCTCCTACTCCCGTATCCAAAATGTTTCGGCAACTTAGCATGAAACTGAACAAGTTGAGGCGTAACTTTCAATCTTCTTCTATATATTTAAAGGTTATTGGGCTCTTCCAACAAAATCCTACCAAGATAGCGTCAGGCACAGCATTAAACCCTCCCTTTACACAAGACACAATATATTATACGATATAGCAACAAGCGGATACAAGGTTGAGAACATAGGAATATTTCAATATATATTATAATCAAACCTTGACGTGCGTATTATAAACAGGATTTTGTTACAGTAATTGCATCTCAAAACTTCAGGTGCTTAAGGCTACAAAATTTGGTGCCACACCCTACCGCATTATTCTATGCCATTTCAACCAGTGTTATGCGGGGACGCGTCCCCTAGATTTTGGTGACGTCCCGGACGTCCCGAATGTTTCGGGGACTTGGGAATTTGGAGGGGACGTCCCCTATTTTTTTAAAAGAATTCAAAAAACTTTTGATGTTTTACTTTTAAAAAGCTATTATTTTAATGAAGAACATTAAATTATAATCTTGATAGTACTTGAATAGAGTTTAAATCCCTAAATTTCATTGAATAAAGTTGAAATATTCAAATATTAATATTTTCTATATTATTTTAATAGCCGCCCCTTGCCGTCCCCAAAATTTGGGATTTTTTTCCCATCCCGAAACCCCATCTTCGAGACTTGGGTAACTATGATTTCAACATGGTCACAACAGTGTCATTATTAATATGACATTGAAAATTCTTTGTTTTGGGTCCCAGTGTCACACAGACATATTCCCCAGATTTTGGTGACGTCTCGAAGCGTTTGAGGACTTGGGGACTTGGACAGGACATCCCCAGTTTTTTTAATAATTCTGATGCTTTAACAGTAAAAATCTGTTATTTATCAAAAACGCTGAATTTAAATCTCGTAAGTACCCTAACACATTAAACACAGTTCAAAACCCTGAATTTCATTGAATAAAGCTAAAATATTCATAATTACCTAAGACTCCGGGACATCAGGGCATAGGGGCAGGGTTTTTCGGGACAGCAAAAATAATCCCAGATTTTGGGGACAGCAAAAATACAGAGAGGGGAGGGCTATTACAATAATATATAAAAACATACGAATATTTTTTTAAATGATTAATAGCAGTCTGTGACAGTCCACTATTCATATATGTGCTCAACAAATTTTGTATTCATATATCACTCTTGATTCTAATTTCTGATTATTTCTTCATAATACAGTACTGGGTAAACATATTGGTCTATGCCTTGCTGCTTTATCATCTACACAACCTTTCTCTTCATATAAAATTACACATATAGGCTTTGCTAAATGATTGAAACTTCCACAGTGAATTTTAATTAGATTTATACATACAGACATTTCTTCAAATAGAAATGAGTGGCTTCCAAAAACAATATTATACTTCAAGTGTGTAATGTCCCCTTTTTCATTGCAAACCCTGCACTGGACGGAAGTGGTCAGGATTGGGTTTTGACTTAATCTTTGTCAGCAGTTAGACTTAGTTGGTCTGTCAGTTATAGTTGGGCGACTGAGTCTTCCTAATAAAGTGTTTGAGTCAGTTAGTTGTTAGTTGCAAAATAAATAAGGGTCGCTGCTTTTGGGGATTAATTCCCTAGCTGGACGTACCTGCAGTTGTCATCAATAAATAAGGTGCAGTTGTCATCAGCATATAAGGTCAGATCTGGTCAGGTAACTGCCAGGATTTATGGAGAACAGTGGTCAGTTAAATTCAGTGAATACTCAATTTATTTCAGTTGATACCTCCAATGATGGAATTAACTTCCATTAATTGTGGATTGCTGGAGTTGGAAACTATGTAGGCAGCGCTGGGATGAAAAAGGATCATTCATTGATCATCAAAAAAAAAAATTGGATGCTGCTACAGAAGCTTCTTCTTGCTTGAGACGAAACCCTCAAGCATTTTCCAATCAACTCTCATAAGGACAGAAACCCTCTGAGATTTTCAGTAGGATAGGACAACATCAAGGTCATTTGTAAGTCTTCAACAGTACCAGGCCTTAGCATGGATTATACAAGAGGATTGGTGTCAGTGAGTAGTTTAATTTGCTATATCGTTTCTTGAGTATCTATATTTTCAGGAAAAAGATCTATATATATACATATATATATATATACTGTCAGAATATTGTCTGGATTTATTTTCTTTGTGAATAGTATAGAACATTTCAGTAGTATCAGAGTTGTGATCATGCCAGCCTGTGAAAAACAGAAAAAAAGAAATTTAAAAACCAAACATCCAGCCAAATATACCGTAGGTCAGAAAGTGACAGGGAAACAAGGTATCAGCATAGGGAACAGAGAATGCAGAAGATGCCAAGTGAGGATAAAGAGCAGGAATTCTTTGAAAGACATTACAATGGTATTAAAGGATGGGCAGCAACAGCTCATTGAGCTGTTCACTCGAAGCAAGCAGGGTAAGGAAACCTGTCAGGCCACTACACCAGCAGGCAATAGTACACAAGGAGCATCTTCATATGCCAAAATAAACCAGAACATCCCAACGATTTCAATCAAAGGTACAAGTCTCACGCTGGGTCACATTCTTGTAGAAAGGAGTGACCCAAGATGAAGATCAGGACAGTCAGCTTGAGGAAGATTTGGACATCCTTCGTGCAGGTGCAATATTCAGGGCAGATATTTCCTTCATGAATTTTTGTACTCTGAAGTCAAAACCCAGGACAAGGAATGCAAGTAAAACCCCTCCAAATAGGCCTCATAAAGACCTGCAAAACAGATTGGAAAAGCTTACTGCCCCCTCGTTTGATGGATCCAACAAAATTTCAGCTCGAGCTTGGATCCAGAAGTGGAACACACACTTTCCATTGAGCATGATGTACAAGGAGGAGGATATGAAATTTCCAATCCTTCACCTAAAAGGAATTGCTCATGAATGGTGGTACAACGCCCTAGTTACTCAAGGGCACGAACATATCACCACTTACGAGGAATTTTGTAGGAGGTTGATTATGCCAAGAGGCTTTTCTACAATGGCAGCTAGGCATTGTAATGGCAGGAGTCATTCATTTTTATTCTCGACATTAAATTTGACATCCATTTGATGAATGCATGACAATTCATCCTTAGTTTGACGTCCACTTGACCGTCACTTACATGGTTTTTCTTGCCTTGAAGAAGTCAATCGAAAAGTAATAATAGCTTGACTGTAAGGTAATATTTGGGCCTTTTTTTCAGAATAGATTTTTTCGAGACCAATATAATGGTTTAAATTGATGTCATTTGCCACAAATTAGTGGGAAATTAGAAAAGAATGTAATGAAGTTACTAATCAATATGGTATGTGAAAAATCTAAGATAAGAACCTTGAAATTGATGTCTATCAGCGTATTTCAGATAGACACATTAATTAAAATATATATATTATATTTGTTTTTCTTATTTTTTATTTTTTGGTATAATTATATCATAGTAGCAAAGATATCTTAAATACAACTATCTAAAATACACCAAGAGACATCAATCTCGAGGTGCCTGTATTGAACTTTTAACATTGGTTAGATAGGCATCTTGAGATTTATATCTCTAGGCATATTTTAGGTAGCTGTATTTAAGATATCTATGTTAGTAGATAGATTTGTGAGGCAAGACCGAGGAGCATTTCGAACAGTTCGCACAGCTCCATCACGGTTCACCAGTTCACTAGAGGCCTACGTGGCTGATTTTCAAAGAATAGCAATATGACATATTGGAAAGAGGCTTGGTATTTCTTTTCATGGAAGAGCTGAAAGAAACCATTAGAGGACTGGTTAAGGCTCTTGAACCCAACTCGCTGCAAGCTGCCATAAAAAGGTCCCTAACAATGGAAACCACTACACCTAGCAAACCTTTCCAAGGGTCAACTTTAGAGGAGCAAATCCAAGGGCATTACAGCAGCAGCAACAAGGAACACCATATAAATATTTTCCACAGAAGCTGGGCAGCCCCTCTCAACCCAACGGACCGCAAGGAATAGGGCACACATTTAGGAATCAGCAATCAAGAGACATGACCCACAATGAATTACGAAGGAAACAACTATGCTTCAACTGTAAAGAACCTTGGGATCCAACACATAGGTGTTTGGGAAAAGGGCGGGTCCATTTGATTGGGGTGCACTCCGATGACAAGGAAGAGCCCAAGTCATGTACAGGGGCACAGAGTGTGGAACAGGATGAGGTCTCACCAGTAGAAATAGTAACTGAAGGCATACAGTCACCTAAAGAGGGAGTACAGCCAGCTACTATTGCTTCTTTGTCAGGAGCACCGAGGTACCACTCTTTTTCAGGTTAGGGGAAGGATTGGAGGACAGCACATAATGGCACTCATTGATGGGGAGCAACCCATAACTTTATTGATCAGGGTGTGGTAGCACGTTTCAGATTGAAAGTTGAAGAGTTTGCAGGGTTCGAAGTGGCAGTAGCGGATGGTTACTCATTGGCCTGCAAGCAGGTGGTCCGACAGTTACAAGTGGTGCTAGATGGACATACTATCATCCATGATTTTTATGTCATTCCGCTTGGGGAACTCACATGGTTCTAGGCATCCAGTGATTGCATTCTCTGGGAGAGTTCACATGGAAATATCAAATGATGACACTCGGCTTTATGGAGCATGGGCAAAGGAAGGTCATCAAGGGAGGTATAAATGCACCAATACCACAGGTTTCAGCTCATCAGATAGAGAGACTTTTGAGACGAGATCAAGTGAGTTGGATTGCAACCGGGCTCGCCATTAGCGGACTACCTCTAGGTACCATGGACTCAAGAGTGAATGAATACCCTCTAGATATTCAAGTTTTGTTGGATAAATATGCTTGTGTTTGGGGTATGCCTCCAAGACTTCCATTAAATAGGGGTTTCAAGATACGATTGAGTTAGAACCTACGACGAGACCTGTGATTGTGACTCCTTATTATCATCCTCATGCCTTTAAGGATGAGACGGGGAGGACTACAGAGGAATTACCAAAATTGGGACACATTAGACCTAGCACGAGTCCATTTGCATCTTCAGTGGTGTTGGTGAAGAAGAAAGATGGAACAATGAGGATGTGTATTGATTACAAAGTTTTGAATAAGAAAAATATCAAGAACAACTACCCTATACCTTGAATTGATAAATTGCTTGATGCATTACACGGTGCAGCGTATTACAACAAATTTGATTTGCAGTCTAGGTATCACCACATAGAGATTAAAGACGTAAACCCAAAGACACATTCAAGACTGCTTTTAGATATTGTAGGCACTTTGAGTTTTTGATGATGCCTTTCAGGCCCACCAATGATTCTCCACTTGCTGGTCACGCAGGATTTTTCAAAACTTATAGACAAGTATGGAGTAGATATTCTTGGAAGGGTCTGAAAGAGGATGTTTATGATATGTATGGGAGTGATGTGTGTGCCAAATGATGAAACACAAATGGGAATCTGTATCAATGGATTTCATACAGGCTTGACACTGCATCTTCGTAGCTGTTAATCGCTTGACAAAATTTACACATTTCTTTTCCGTTCCCAATGAATTCAAAGTCCTGCAGATAGCATACCTTTTCTCCAGGGAGGTCTTTAGATTGCATGCATTACCCCATACTGTGGTCAGCGATAGAGATGCCCGCTTCATGAGTACCTTTTGGCAAGAGTTAAAGTTGAAGGTGACGGAATTGACACCCAGCACCAGCTATCACCCCCAGACAGATGGGCAGATGGATATAGTGAACAAATGGGTTAAGCGTTAGAGGAGTTTTATGACCAATCACCAATCAGCTTTGGTGCAATGGCTGTACCTAGGCAAGTATTGCTACAATACTACCTACCACATGTCCATCGGAATGTCCCCTTTCATGGCATTATACGGGTATGATGCACCAACTTTTGCAGAATTGACAATTCCTGAGACATGGGTTCCTGCAGCAGAAGATTTTGTGGAGCAGAGCAGGCAGATTTTGATAGGTTTATGCGATCAGCTCAGTGTGCACAAAATCAGCAAAAGATTTATGCTGATAGACATCACACTGAGAGGTGTTTTGAAGTGGGAGACATGGTTTTCCTATCTACATTAAAAAGAAGTGGGGCCGAAAAACTAAAGCCCCTACAAAATTTTACATGTAGGAGAGATGGCTTATGAGATGGAGTTACCCCCTACCAGTCGAATCCACAGTGTCTTTCATGTGTCCTGTTCGAAAAAGGCTGAGGGGCAACAGGTCGCAGCTGAGCTTTCACCATTAGATGATGAAAGGAACTTTATTCGAGCCAAATGCAATGGTTCAGCTAGATTGAGGCCAACATCGATAAATTTACAGATAAGGTGATTGAGTTATTAATCAATGTGAAACTCTTCAATAGGTGAAATAATGTGAACTATTCAAGAAAAGTGCCTTGAGATAAATACCTGATGATTTTTTTCAAATAGCTACATTTTAAAGGAAAAATGAAAATAGAGCCGACATGTTGACCTGGAGGAGAGTGGCAGGACCAAGTTACTTCTCGGGGTTCCACCAATAAATGGGACTGGAAGTGCTACAACATGCACAGAGAATACAATCGTATATTCCATCAAGCTTAGCGCGATCCTTTTGCTCTGCAGAATCTCTTTCTATTTCCCGTTCGTCCCAGGCGGGGCAGGAATCTTTCACTTGAGCCAGGGATCGATGCTCTTGTACTGGTTATAGAAATTGGTCATGTCGACAACGAGGTCCTTGACCACGAACATGTGCGGCAATGGGGTGATGGTGGTGGCGGACGCCGAGGCAGAGTCAATCTTGGTGAGGCAGGCGAGGCCGTTGCAGCCATTGATGTTCATGGCACACGAGCCGCAAATTCCTTCTCTGCAGGATCGCCTGAAGGTCAGGGAAGGGTCCATCTCGTTCTTTATTTTTATGAGAGCGTCCAGCACCATTGGCCCGCACTCCTTGGTGTTAATGCTGTACTCCTTCAGCTGGGGCTTCTCTGTATGATCTGGATCCCATCTGTAGATCGAGAACGTTTTTGCGTTGCCTTCTTTCGTTATTGTTGTCGAGGAGGAAAAGGAGCGGCCGAGAATCGAACCTGTGTTCGAGCATCTCGAGCCTCTTCGAAGGGCTCGCAACATAGCAGCCATTATTAGATCGTGTGCTTTGATTGCCACGGCACGGACATACGAGAGTATCTGCAAATATTTTCACCGTTACAGGCACGTTTGAAGCTCTTCAGAATTTGCAAATATTTTAACCGTTTCATGCCCCTGTTCCAAGCTACTCGGGATTTGACAAAAATACTCCCCGGCACTGTCCATTGACATGAAATTTTCTTTAGTCGCGTGGCACCCTCACTACCGGAAGTATTACATTTAAAATAACCAATGAATCTTCGTCCCGCTTGTAAATAGTGGGGTGCAACGTGGCATGAACTCTTCCATTGGGTTGTGTATTTTTCACACGTGGTACAACGAGGAATGAAGTTTTATATTTGTTTTCGGAATATGAGGGTCCACCCTCCATATATTAGCAATCGCACCTTATGGAAAACGTAAAATGTGATGTGGAAATAAACTAAGAGAGTACCTACGTAGGGGGCTAATGAAATTTACGGAATAATGAAGACCCTATGGGAAACAATGAGAAAAGTGGAATGTAATGTGGAAATAAAGCAAGAGAGTAATAGGGAGTAATAATGAAATTTACGAAAAATATAAAATGTTGATGTTATGGGAGGCAATGAATATGAAAAATTTGGAATGTGATGTGGAAATAAATTAAGAGAGTAGACGGCAAATAAATTAAGAGAGTACCTCCAATGTCTATCATTGCTTTATGTAATGTTAGACTTCGAGAGTAATGTGGATTATTAACTATGTTATTTTGTTGGTTCATGCTCTTGGGGAAGCGTAACATGGAGGGGGTTGTCCGCATCCCATGTAGAATCAATTTGACTATCAATTTTGATAACTACGAAATGTAGCAATTATGGTGGTTTTTTCATGAACATAATAGATGATTGCAACCACTTAACCAATTGCTCCATTGACAAGTCCAACTTCAACACATAAGTTGGCAATAAATATTACATTTTGATGTTTTAAAGCCAAATTACAAGTTGTAATCAATCATTATCAAGCTCAATTGATGTGTCATCTTGTATATTCGAGTATTATAATGAGCAATGAGAGGAACTCTTTTTTTCCTTCTTTGAACCTTTGTTAGCGCAAAAGAAACGATGAAAAGAGACTTATGATGGGCCTAAACCTTGTTGGCAAAAAGATTGTTCACAAAGTGTCAACCTTTTGTAAGTTTCCTTAAACAGTCGCTCCATATGAATGCCCAACATACATAGGTATATCCTTGACATGAGGCGCTTAACATTGGTCGCCATCAAGAATAATTAACCTCTTACCAAAAGGGGTTCTTTTATGTTGGTGATAGCCTCTCATGGCAAGAGGCCAAAAGCGTATCTCTGGGAACGATGAAGCTCATTTCAATAATGAAAATATTGATTTAACAAAAATTAATTTATTTAAACCCTAATTGCAGAGTAACTGAATGTAAACTATGATATACAATTGCTAGATATAATATGACACAAGCAATAAGCAAATAAAATGAAAAACCCTAAGCAAGAGGTATAGAAAGAATGACTTGACCGATTTATGTGTGATCCCGAAGTATTTCAAACAGAAAACTATTGAACATGACTTGAATCGTGTCGTCAATGTTCGAATAAGTTCTCGCAACTCACGAAACAAGCTGAACATGGCGCCAGACCTGGGCAAGGGCGTTTGGGTGATGGAGTCTCACATTGGGCACTCGTGATCAAAAAATGGTCGAACCTAATTTTTATAGTGTTGCACAAG
The DNA here is from genome assembly GCA_018340775.1 of Taxus wallichiana var. yunnanensis. Taxonomy (NCBI): domain Eukaryota; kingdom Viridiplantae; phylum Streptophyta; class Pinopsida; order Cupressales; family Taxaceae; genus Taxus; species Taxus wallichiana. The sequence continues at coordinate 255,558,849 of CM031241.1, read as the reverse complement.
TGTCGCAAATAACTCATGTTGATTGCTTGTATGTCGCACTTTGATCGCAAAAGGTACCTATAACTTGTAAAAGAGATGTTCACCTATAAAACCCACAAAACCGCATCAAATCCAAAAAGAAAGATGTAATATGGGGAGTTAGACTGACCCCAACGATCACCCGATAGAGTGAACATACTACCGAGCATTGCACTACATCTAAGACTCCATGTAGTTCTTATGAGTGTGTGTAGGAATTATGCCCTAAGATGCCCTTATGTAAGATGCACTTGATAGCGGGCTAGATTTGCTAGATAATGCAAATGTGTGTATGGAATAGAATAAACTTACCCTTCCTATGCAATGTATGCAAAAATGTAGTCCCTTGTCCCTTGAATGAATGCCAAATGGATGCTTTGAAGTGCTTTAGGTGCCTTTTGAATGCAAGCTTAGGTGATAGTAGTAATGCTTAGAGTTTGGTCCTTTATTTTGAACACATAGCTATGTATTTATATGATTCCCTTGTTTGAATTTCATAATTGACAACTAGAAGGTCAACCCATAAGTAGAAAAGATGCCCAAAAGATAAAAGAGACCCAAAAGAAGCGAGTAAGATAGAAAAGGGTCAGGGGCGCCCAGAGGGGACATGAGCAATTGGGCGTTGTTATCTAAGGCCATAAAAGATAAATAAGTAAAATACCGACTAGGTTTGTAGGGTGTATAAGACTAAATAGAAAATAAGAAACATAGAAAAAAGGCCAAAGATAGTCGTCAATTACTAGTTTTCTTGCTTAGGAATCATATGAATGCTAGTATGTGTTTAGGACCTAGAAATGTACCCATGTGTGGTTTTGTGTCTACGTTTCCCCCCACTTTATGTTGTTAAGTGAATACTCAATAACATAAAGTAGTTAGAAGATGCACACCTTTTGTTCATGTAGAGTGTGATGGTGATAGTGTGTCGAAGAGACAAGTGAAGCGTGAAATGATGCAAAAAGTCAAGCATTAAGACTAGGAAAGGAAAGTGAAGTGTATGCATTGACTATGTTGTCAGACCGTTGTTCTCGCTTATATTTGTTGTTGTGAGGTTGTTTCTTGTTTCGCATTAAGGATAGACCTGCAAAGAAGAGTGAAAGATTAGTCAAAGTATTGTATATGAAAAATATGTGTAAATTATGCAAAAGTATGTAAAAGCATGTAAAAGGAAAGTGTGCACCTAATGTAAAAGAGTGTAAAAGGATAGAGAAGTGTCCTGAAAATGTGAAGAACGAGTTTTTGGGTGAAGAATGCGTTTTTGAGATATGGAACTACATTACAACCCTATGAGGATGGAAAAAATAGTGAGATGAGTAAAAATGGAGCTAATATGCAACTTCTCACATCAAAACTGAAACTTTCCATTTTTGGTAGGTGGGACCAAGAGCTGTTATTTTAGGAAATTTTACCATTTTTGCTAAAATTTGATCTTTTGAATCTCTTGGAACACTCAGTTAACCTCTATTGATGATGCTTTACCATTTTTAGGAAATTTCTATTTTTAGTAGGTTTCTTTTTTCCGAACTTGTTATTTTGGGAAAATTGCCAATTTCGTCTTGCTTGATGTTCCTCACTTGTTTTTGGGTTTTACGAGTGATTAGAGCTTATACTTTGAGGGGTTTAATATTTTTAGCACATGAGTGTACAAAACATATGCTATTTTTAGTAATTGGCCAAAATGGTGTCGGTTTTGTAACAAAACATATTTTTTTGGATTTGGCTCTACATTGTGATCCTTGCTTTGATTTTTGTCGTGTTTCATCCGCTAGAAATCTAATTTTTTTAAATAAAATATTGATAAACTCTAATTTTGTAGACTCAATGTATGATAAATAAATTTTAAATTACATATTTGACATAAACAATAAGCTAGATAAATATGAAACCCTAAGTGTAAGAGAGAGAGAGAGAAGAGAGGTGATTTACACATGATGTTGAGACTATGTAGACCTGGAGAAACCGATAAATAGGAAGGGAATATTTTCACAATTGAGCATAGAAAATCCTGAACTATCGATGATCACGGACTAGGCACCGGAATAGGACTAGGCACATGGGTACTGTAGAGACCTCTACTAGGCACCTATGACTACGTAGGACCTTCGAACTTGGTTTTTCTAGTGTTGCAAGGTGGTTGATATTGGTCACTTGTTTATTGCACTATGATCATAAAATTCACTTAAAACCCGTAAAGAGATGTCCACCTATAAAATCCTCAAACTACATCAAATACCAAAAAGAAAAGATGCAATATGAGGAGTCGGACCTGACTTGGGCGGTCACCGAATGAGTGAACTTACGACCGAGAATTGCACTACATCTCAAAATCCATGTAGTTCTTGTGCATATGTGATAGGATTGTGCCCTAGCAATCCCCTTGTGTAAGACACACACATGATAGTGGGAGATAGTTAGATGTACCGATGTAAATAGATGTGTGGATGGAAAAATGAACTTCCCCTCCTATGCGTGTATGCAAAAATGCAGTCCCTTGTCCCTTGAATGAAATCTAGGTGAATGCCTTTGATGTTCTTAGAATACCTTTGGATACAACCTTAGGTGATGATAATAGATGCTAGAGCTTGGTTCCTCATTTTGGTCACATAATATTATATTTTTATGATTCCCTTGTTTGAATTTTGTAATTGACAACTGGAAGGCCAACCCATAGGAAAATAAGATGCCCAAAATATAAAAGATGCCCAAAAAGAGTGAGTAAGATAGAAAAGGGTTAGGGGCACCCGAAAGGACGAGGGTGTTGTTGCTTGAAGTTTCTTCGTCCTATCCATATTAGTGAGCTAGATAATAAAGAAATCAAACAACCTCAAAGATGCAAGGGTTTAAGGTACCTTGAGAGAAGATGGTGACAAATGGATGGGCACAAAGTGAATGTCCTCGCTGCGAGCTAGATAGACCTGTGAAATAGAGGAAACTGAGAGAAAATGGATTAGATGGTATATGTGGGGGCTTCCCGACGAAGTAGTTCTAGGAAGTGTTACCTTCCTTTCACAGATGTCAACCCTCGTTAGATAAGAGAAAACAATATAAATGAAAGATAGATAGATAACATGCAGAAAATGATAAATAACAAAACCTAAAAATGCTAATGTATAAAGGAACTACTAATTCGATCAAAATAAATGTAAATAAAACCAAACTAAGAGAACCACAAGGGCATGAGGATGATATTATGGTGATACAAGTGGCATCACAAGGGCATTGTGATGATATGATGATAAGTGAGGAGCTATAATGTCAGAGGTTTTCTATCAATCTTAACTTGTCTGAAAGAGGGGAGAAGGCTTGTATTTATAGCCTGAAGATGGGGTTAATTTAGGGGTTATCAAGTAATCTTGGTTTGAAAAAGTAACCCTAATTAGGTGAGTGGGGGACATGATTTGAATGATTAGGTGCAATAATGGATTTCATGGATTATTTTGCATTATTTAATTTGTGAGTGGGGTGCATGATTTGAATGATTTTAGAGTATTTAATTATTAGGTGGGTTTGGAATATTTAATTATCAATTGGATATTAGCATATAACAAGATTTAGGGATTTAAAGGGGATCAATTAACCAATTAAGATTGATTAATTGAATATGTATTTTTGGTGGGAAATGGGATTTATTCAAATTTAGGGGGAAAAGGGATTCGAATGGGTAAGCCTAATGAAGGAGAGCAAACGTGGGGTGAAGGGGAGGAACGATACCAAAAACTAGTGTCTACATTTGCCCCCTTTTGGATGAGTGGTTTATGTCAGAAATTCATAAGACAAAAATGATGAAGTATTGAAAATATGATTGATTGAGTGTTCCCCCTCAAACTTGGGATCGACAACATAAAGGAAGTCAATCACGAGTTTGAAAGAGATAGATGTTAAAGGTTGGGTGGGTAAAGAAAAATGGGTAAAATGATAATGCAAGGCAAGATGCCCCAAGCAAAAAGGATCGCAATAATAATAAAAACTATGGTGGTGACTCGATATCACGTGGGTAGGGGACAAAAGGGCGGTCTCAATGGAGATGGCAACAATGTTCTCTGAGTGCCAGTGAGTGGGTAAAAATCACCAAGAAATGGAGAAAATCCTCAAATGGATGCTAGTTGTGATGACCAATGGGTCATAGGAAAACATCAAAGTATGCGCAACCAAATGTGAAATCCTTCATATGCGAGGAATCAAGTGAAAAATTATGTGTCTAAAAGGGACGAGGATGAAAATAATGATGCCCCAACATAGGGCACAAAAATGACCAAGAAGACAAAGTGGAAGATGGGTGGTGAAATAATATGCCCCAAGGGGAATGAGTATGGTCACAAAGGCGGACATTGAGAGAAGATTGGATAGAATTGTGAGATAAAATTCCCCCAAGGGGTAAATATAATTTGAATACATGTTTCATAAGAAAGGTTCTTCACGATGAGATGATTAGATGAAGAAAAGAGAAAGCATTCTTTCTTCTTTGGAAAATAGGGGAAGAACTCAATCTACATTTGCTAAGCAAAAAATAGAGTAAACATTCATGGAAGAGAACAAAATGTGATAGGTGATGACCATTATGGTATCCTCAAGAAAAAAATTTCATGGGAAGATGTGATGAGGGATATAGGTGATGATGCCCCCACGAGAGGGCTGACGAGAATAGAAGAGATGACACCGCTTAAAGGAAGAGAGGGTAGGCGAAAATGAGGAAAGAAAAATCATAGGTGAATAAGACAAGGATATGGAATAGAGCGGACATGGTGGAGGAGGAGAAAAAGGAAGGAAAGAGGAGGAAGAGAATAATAGAGAAGGATGATAAGAGAAGAAGGGAAGGAGGAAGAATGAACAAGAAGAAGATATGAGATGAGAAGAGAGAAAATATCATAGTAGAGGGTGAAAGCATAGAAGAGGGATAGAGATGTGTAATATGAAGGTAATGAGAAAAGATAAAGGGAGGGAGGTGATGAAGATGAAGGGAGAGAAATGATGGAAACATGGATGAGATGAGGAAAATGAAGATTTTAAAGAAGAGGAAAGAGACGATAGAATGGAGAAAAGAAATAAAGTAGGAGGCGAAGAATACAAGGGAATAGAGAGGATGTGATGGGCCTAGAAAAAAATAAAATAGAGAAATATAATAGGAGAAGAAGGTAACAATGAATGACGAATAAGAAGGAGAAGACAAGATGCAAAGAGATGAGGGGGACGATGGGGAAAAGGCAAAAGTGCGTAGGATGAAGGAAGTGAAATTATGGACAGGGGTGAAGAAAAGATGGAGAGGTGGTGAAGAAATGGTGTGGAAGGGTGTTGGACGAGGGAATGGAGGTGAAGAAAGAGAGAATGGAGGATGGATGAAGCGATGTCACAGAAAAAAAACGTTAGGGGAGACCCAAAAAAATATTGTTAGGGAGACCCAAAAATATTGTTGGGGAAGGATGATAGGAAAAATGATGAAAGTGATAAGGGAAATGGGGGATGGTAGAGGCTATGCCAGTTAAGGAATGTTAGGGGAAGACCAACAATAATTGGAAGATGATGATGATGTCGGGTGAAGAGGAAACCAATCGTATAGGGATGGAGGAATAGAAATAGGGAATGAAAGAGGAAAAAATGGATAAGATGATAGAAGAAGGGAATGAAGAAGATGGAAAAATAAGAAGAGATAAGGATGATGGGAGGAAAAGTGAAGGGATGAATGACACACAAACAAGGAAAAGTAAAAGGGAAAGAGAAGAGAGAAGATGACAGAGTAGAGGGTGAAAATGGGAGAGAGATGTGCAAAATGAAAGCAAGTGGAAACCAAAAAAGAAAACATGTAGAAGATGATGGAGAGAAATGGCGAAAAAGGAGGGAGATGAGTTAGAGGAGGAATGTAAGGAAGACAAAAGATATGATAGAGTCGAGAAAATAAAGAAACTATGGTGGAGGAGGGAGAGGTGGAGAAGAGTAGACAAAGGAAGGGAAACCGGGGATGAAAATAAATGAAAGGGGTGAAGATGTGGTGAAGGACGTAATAATTGAGAGTGGAAAGATAAGAAAAAGGAATGGACAAGAGTAGTGGTTGATTATGAGAAGGGAAAGAAACTCAAAATTGAAGGAGACAAGGGTGTGGAATTTGATGGAGACAAAAGGGGATAAAGAAAGGAATGAAATAGGGAGAAGAGAATAAGAGAGAGGGATGATAGGGGAAGGAGGGAATGATGAAGGACAAACAAGAAGAAGACAAAAAAATGATAGAGAAGAGGGTGAAATTATAAAAAAAGAGATCCAAAATGAAGGGAGTGAAGAAGGGTGAAGGGGATGAAGGGAGAGAAATGATGGAAACATCAGGAAAAAAGGGAGAGAATGGTGGAAAAATGAAGGAGATGAGGATGATGAAGAATTTAAAGAAGATGAAAGAGGAGGTAGAATGGAGAAAAGAAAGAAACGATGAGGGACCAGGAAGATGTGGAGAAGATTAGAGAATAGAAGAGAAACTAGTACATAATGATTGAAAAGGTGGGAGTGAGAGAGAAAGAAAGGGGATGGTAGTGGGAAGGTGAACATGATAGGGAAAGAAGAGATGACAGAGTGGATACAAGGAGAATATTGAAGGAACCAAGGTTATCGGGAGGAAAACCAAGGTAAATAATATAGAATAGACCGCATGGAGATGCATGTGGAGGGTGGGATGATAAAAAAGATGGAATAACCCTAAAGAGCTAGGTTATCAATGGGGAAGTAAGAAGGACACGAGGGAAAAAAGGGAAGAAGATGATAAAGAGGAAGTGAAATAAAGTGAGGAGTAGAAAGGAGGGGAGGACAACAGAGAAAATGATGAAGGAAGGAAACCAAGAACAAAGATATGCAATGAAGAGTGAGAAGTATCAGGAATGTAAAGAGAAGAAATATGGGAGGAATGACATGGATTGGAAAAGAGGTGGAGATGTGTGAAATGAGGATAAGAGGATGACGAGAAAATAGACACAGAGGGTGTATGATGAAGACTAAAGATATTAAAGAGGGTGAAGGGAAGATGGAGAGGTGGGGAAGAAGCGACAAGAAAGGGTAGAGGTGGGGACAAGGAAGGGGAGGGAAGAGAGAATGGGGGTAGAAGAAGCAATGCCAGTTAAGGGACATTAGGAGAAGTCCACCAATAATTATTGGGGGAAGGACGAAGATGAAGAGGTGGTGAGGAAAAAGGAGAATGGATGGTGTAGAAAGTAATGCCAATGAAGGGACGTTAGGAGAAGTCCACCGATAATGATCGGTGTGCACAAGGGAAGGAAGGAATGAAGAGAGAATGGAGGAGGTCAAAAAGAGTGAATAGGGCTATGTAGAATGGGGATGAGTGAATTTTAGGAGAATTCCACCAATAATTATTAGCATGGAAATGGAAGATGATGATGAAAGAATATTAGGGGAAGACCAACAACAATGGTGGGTAAGCATGGGGGTAGATATGTGGGAGAACTCGAGAAGATGGAGTGGAAAGAGTAAAGAAAGGAGGGATAACGATTTGTGCTAAGATGAAGGCAAGGAGAGGATGCAGTGGATGAGGATGAATGAGGTAAAGATGAAGAAACAAGACATGAAAAAAATGGTAGGAAGCGGTATGAATGATGATGGATCAAGAGGGGAAAATGGAGGAAAGGAATGTAGTGATATGATAGGTTGAGAAAGGATAATGGTAGGATGAAAATGTGGTTGGTAAGGAAGACCAAGGGGAAGAAACAATCAACAGAGGGAATGATGAATGAGGTGAGGGAGAAGTCCAGAATGACGAGTTCAACTTAAGGAGGACCCTTAATTAAGACCTGTCATTAAGTGACAAAGATGATGGGCAATAAGGATGTAGTGTTTACGAGAATGAAAGAGGAGGTGAGAGGATGTGATAATGGGGAATGACGAGAAAATGTAGATGGTGAGAATGTGGAGTAATGGGGGAGTGCAAGATGAAAAATCATCCTTAAAAGGGACTCTTAAGTGAGATCGTCATGCCGCAGCAGTGGTTAAGTAAGATCAACAAACCGACAAAGGATGATACAAAAGGTGAAAGACAAGATTGTATTGGGTACATGGGTGGAATGGTTAGTTGGAGCGGATGATTACGACAAGGGATGGGTGAAATAAAATGGAGGAAATATGATGGGATGGGATAGGGTCAAATGGAAGATCATCCTTAATAGGGACTCTTAAATAAGATTTCCATGTGATGGGGATGGTTAAGTAGGATCGCCAAGCCAAAGAAGAAGAATGATGGGAAGAAGTAAGTGATTGATGGAGTTGGTGGGAAGAGGGTATGCCAAGATGGACTGAAGGGGAACCCTCAAAGCAAAATTTTTGTGCTACAAGCATGTGTAAGTAAGATTACCAAGAAGAAGATGGATACTAGGAAGGATGAGAAAAGAAGGAACAGTGTATGCGAGAATGGAACAAGAGGTGAAATGGGGTGATGACAAGGAAGGAAGGAAACAAAGGAGTGTGACATGAATGGATGGAGTAATATATGTAGTGTAAGAGTGGATAGTGTGAGGGGAATCCTTAATTAATATGCTCATGTTGTGGGAACAATGATTCAAGAGTGTCAAACGGAAGAGGTGGAGCGGAAAGACATTTGTGGTGGTGATTATCATCCGATGGAAGAGGAGATGGTGGAGAAGTTTCTACATTGGGAGGATCTAAGGAAGAAGTGATCTAGAGGATTTCTCATGAGTAGATATTCCCTAAACTTCTCTAAAATGTACCATGTTGAAGGGATTCTTGAGACCTTTCCAACGGTATGTTGAAATTCAGAATCAGAGTCGTATGCAAATTCTATCATGGTCAAAGTTAAGGTCGTAAATAGGTCAACCCTGGTCAACAAGTCAACAAGTGGACCAATGACAAGGTGACACGTGGTAGTTGGCAACAAGGAAAAATTTATGGTCTTGTAATGTTTCAAAATTAGTTCCATGGTATAGAGCTCGTCACAAGATTTCGACGCATTTTGAATGGACCAAATATGAGTTCGTATGCGAAAAGATATGCATAGTCAAAGTTGTGGTCAAATGATGACGTGGCACACTCGACGTGGACAAATGACATATTATGGGTGTGACACTTGGTAAGTTTGTAGTGGCTTTGGATTTAAAATAATAATAATAATAATCTATTTAATCCATTCCACGTGAATAAGCCTAAATCCCATGGGATAAGGAGGATTTTGTGGCCAAAAGCTATTTAAAGGCTTATCCTATCCCTTTCCCACCAAATGTGGGGTCAATGGCTAAATTGGGCGCCTAAACCTATGGAAGGGGGATTTGAACCCTTGACCTGTGCCAAAATATTTATCAACCTTACCAACCCGCCACTTTTTAGCAAGTGATAGAACATGAGATCACTTCTATTTAAAGGGACCTTTTGGTAGGTTTGTGGATGGACAACGAAGGACCAGTTTGCAGAGATCACCATTTTCAAGGCACTTACGGTCCGAATTTTTCCATGGTGTAAAAATAAAATTTGTTCAAAATTCTGAGAGATTTCCAGAAATGTAAATTTTGTTTATAGGAAGTGTTGTAGATTTTCATGTGTAGGCATTTTTCCATCGTAGTTTATAAATGTAGAGATCTGCATTTTCCAACCACTTCTGGTCCGAATCAAGCCATGGAGTAAAAAGGGAAGTTTTTCATAATTTCCTCTAGTTTCTAGAAATGTAAACCTATTTTATGTAGGTGTTGTATATTTCAATTTGTAGACATTTTTCGAATGTAATTTCACAGGAAACTATCAATGAAAATACTGTAGGGGCCACGGATGGACTTGGGAACGTTTCTGGTAAATTGCAGAGTTCTAAGAGGTCTGAATCAACTCATTTGCAGGTATAAAGGTTTGTTAAGTCAATAGTGAAGGGATATTGTACTTCATTGGGCAATAATAGATCAATTCTCTTTTCGAGAATCTAGAGACAGCATTGAACTCCATTATCAAGTTCTTGTGTTGTGGATTTGATTTCAGTTTTTAGAAGCTTTTGATCAGATAAAAACATTCAAGTTAGTTTATTTGATTAATTATTAAAGAAATCACAAACTAGATTAATTGAAAGGAAGTAGATTTCAGTATCCATAACCCACAATCAGGAAGTGAATGCACTTTCAAATTTTGGAATCATGAATTCAGTTTGAGTGCATTCTAAATCAACTGTGATTATTTTATTTGGATTTTTGATAGATTCAGATATTTCACTTAAGTTGAAAATTAAGGATTAATTTGATCTTTTGGAAGAGTTTAAGTTTGGGGCTTTCAAGAACACCCATAATTGATAAAAAGAACTCTTGATCAAGTTGAAATCTTTTAAAGTTAAGAATCTGAGAATTTTCTAAGTATTGGAAAAAATTTCAAGTACCATTTTTAGATCAAGAAGGTATACCTCAACTAAGAGTCCTTGACTGTATGGATGGTTAAGTAAGATTGTCAAGCTGAAAGTGGAAGAGTGAAAAGGGAAAATCAGGAAGAAAGGAAAGGAAGATACACAGAGTGATGAAAGGGGACATGAATGGTGAGACAAGTGATGTGGGGATAAGTGGTGATGAGTGGAAATGAGGAGCGAGGATCAATGGATCAAAGACATTGTTGATCATGGTGGGGGGTGAGAAGTTTCTACTTGAGAGAGATCCTCAAGTAGGATTCGCAAACTGCAATGGTGATCAAGTAGAATTCCCAAACCGAAGGGTGCATTAGAGATAGTGTTAACAAAATTCATGGAATTGTGGATGATTGTAAGATATGTCATCCTTAAAAGTAAGCATATAGATATAGATTTCATGGTTTGAAATTTGATCTGTAAGAATGTGATCTTGATAAAAGGTGACCTTAATGAGATAAATGACACATAATCGTAGTAAGGGGCATATAAGGAAACCATGCTTTGAACCGGATTAGAGGTAAAAAAGAAAGAGAAGCACTGAAGGCATTGCACTTGCAGCCAATAGCAGATGTTAACACATAACCAACAATAGTTAGTTATATCAAAAGACCATGAGGGAAACATGGATGCAATAATCTCATAAACCTAATGTCGACATGACAAAGGGGTTCGAGATGTAACTTGTACGTGAGTAGAGGGTTCTCCAAAAGTGGTTTTCCCTAAATCTATGCCCCATATTTGGGAAAGGAAAGAGCAATACTAGAAGAAAGTTGATCAATGTGGGAAGCTTTATGAGAATGCTTTGAAAAAAGGAAGGTTGATCAATGCGGGAAGCCTTCAAATGCCATAATAAAAGAGTAGCCATCCTTCGAGGGTATGGTCTACTTTATACATAATATAGATGGTAAGAATAATATGTATGATATTTGTTCTTTGAGGATCAATCTATTTATTTTGTTTTCATGTATTTTGATTTGGTTTTTTTATTTGCATACTTTTTGTTTTATTATTTGATGGGGAAGAGTTGTGGATAACTAGGTAGACCACTTAGGAGGGGACAATGAATGTACAAGAGACACCCCTAGACCCTTTACATGGTTCCAATAAGCGAATAAGAGGGTGATGGGTGTAATGATCACAGAGTTCTCACCAAAGGGGAGAACCTATCCATAATGAATATGCTATGAGAAGAGCCGTGGTGCCCATATTTAAGGTCATATCTAGGAAGTGACGGTAGACCACATAGTTCCATATCATTACCATGATAGATGGAAGGGGATAATGATGGAGGAATGATCTAAAGATATGACTATCTGCTCATGGGTATATATGCTAACAATAGAATGGTTGTAAGTGCAATGCATTAAGAGGTTTAGTCTCTGGTTTACCATCAAGGGAAGCCAAATGATAGGCCCCAGACCCATACTTATGCGTGTGATAATGTAAGGTCCAATCCAGTTGGGAGAAAACTTTCCCCGTTGGCTCCTTTCTAGAGTAGTGACATTCTGATTTTATTTTAAGACAAGGTCACCTATTTTAAAGTCGCATTCTTTGAGATGCTTGTTATAAGCACATTGGACGACTCTTGATAAACATGATGATGCTCAAGAGCAAGGAGGCAGCACTCATCTAACAACTCAAGATGCACTAGATTCTCTTGGCGATAATCTTCATAGAAATGAAGTCATGAAGAGACACGCGTAAGGATGGAATTTGAACTTTGAGGGAAGAACGGCTTCAGAACCATACAAGAGAAAAGGAGTAACACCTATGGAAGTATAGATGCTTGGTCCTGCAAGTAAGCCCAAAGAACAAAGGGAAGTTGAAGATTCCAGTCATGACCTGCTTTATCGATGGTTTTAGCAAGGATGTTATGCAAGGTCTTGTTAGTCACTTTGGCCTGGCCGTTAGCTTGAGGATAATAAGGAGATGAGAAACTAAGCTTGATATTGAATGAGTCGTAGAGTTTCTTAACATATTTGTTTTTGAAGGACTTCCCATTGTCCGTGATGATCTTGTTGAGGACATGAAGTGACAAATTATGTGTTGGTAGATGAAGTTAATGATCTGATTGGCTTTAGTTGAGGTGAGTGGAATTGCTTCCACCCACTTGGTGAAATATTCAGTTGTAGTGATAATGGAATGATGACATTGAGAAGAATGAGGATTGATGGTACCAATGAGATCGAGGCCCCACTACAAAAAGGGCCAAAGGTCTTGATTTAGCTAGTAAGGCCTGGCTAGGAATACATACAAGATTGGAATGTTGTTTACGCTTGATACATTTCTTAACATTTTTGCAGTGGTCCTAATTGAGAGAAGGCCAATAATAGCCAAGGAGAAGAACACATTTAGCGATAGCCAAGCCACTAAAATGTCCACCAAAAATGTTGTCGTGGACTTCTTGGATAATGTGAGTAGATTCATGGGTTTTAAGGCATCGAAGTAGAATATTGTCGAATGCACATTTGTAGAGGATTCTCCAAGAATGACCTATAAAGCGCGTTAGAGAAATGACCTTCTACCATTCTTAGATAGGTCTGAGGGAATTATGGATTTGGATAGATAATCAAAGATTTGAGAGTACCAAAGATCCGATGAGTTGGTTTCAACACTATTAACACGAGGTAACCCACAGATGTGAGATGGTTGATCACGAAGACAAACAAAAAAGCGAAATTTTGGATTCGTTAGTTATCTATGGGGAGAGAGATGTAAGGGAATCCATTGTGTTAGAAAAAATATTAGATGAGCGAGGGATGACTTGAATAATATAAGAATCAAAGGCTTCAAGGAGAAATAGGACAATATCTCAATATTTTTGGAGAACATCATTTTTACATTGATAATTGCCTGTAATTTGTTTGATAATGAGCTCAGAATCCCCATAGATGTCAAGGATTTGAACACCCAAAAGGAAAACAATTTCAAGACCTAAGATAAGGGCTTCATACTCTGCCATATTGTTTGTGCATTCAAAGTCAAGTTTTTGGGAAATGGGCATGGGAGTGTCCTAAGGAGGAATGATAATGACACCAATGCCTCCCCCTTGCTGACATTTATATATGTTAAAGAAGAGATTCATGTGAAGAGGGAAAGACTCATGATGAATATTGTTAATGGATTCATCAGAAATTTCTCATGAGGAAGATGAGTGGTAGGAAGAGGGGCTTCAACTAATTGGTTTGTGATCGCTTGGCCTTTAATAGAATTTTGAGAGATGAACTCTAGGTCAAAATATGTCATGAGCATGAGCCATTGAGTGATGTGATCATTGTGGTAAGGTTTAGAATGCATGGTTTTGAGAAGATGAAAACTAGTGACTACATACGTTTTGTGATTGAGAAGATAATGGTGAAGCTTAGAAGTGGCGAAGAAAAGGGCACAACACATATTTTTAGCTTTAGTGTAGTGAGTTTTATACTCATGTAGGGTACGGTTGATGTAATATATGGTCTACTCTCTACTTTGGCTATCACGATGTGCCAACATGGTACCTAATGCATGATTGATGGAAAAGACATATAGATAAAAATATCCCCCTCGCATGAAGGTGTAAGAACATGTGGAGATAGGAGATACTACTTAAGATCATCGAAGGCTTTTTGGCATTTATCGTCCCAATGGAATTTAACGTCTTTACAAAGAATATGATGAAAGGGTTGGAAACGGTTTGAAAGTTACAAGATGAAGCGGTAGATGGACTGAAGTCGGCCTTGAAGATTGTGAAGTTGTTTAATATTGGAAGGAGGAGGCATCTTAAGGATAGCCTTGATTTTGGTGGGGTCAACCTCAATACCCCTGATAGAAATGATGAATCCAAGGATTTTTCCAGTTAACATGCCAAAAACACACTTGGTGGGATTAAGGCAAAGGAAGAAACAAATGAGACGCTCGAAAAGGATTTTAAGGGACAGAGACAACCACGTCAATGTTTGGACATTCCCTAAGACATCATCAACATAGTCTTCTACAATTTTATGTATGAGATCATGAAATATATAAGTCATGGCTCATTAATAGGTGGCCCCAACATTTTTCAAACCGAAGGGCATGACATGATAGCAAAAGGTCCCCCATGGGTGATGAAGGAGGTCTTATGTTGATCTTTGGTGTGATGAGGATCTAATTATAGCCAGAAAAATCCATCCATAAGAGAAAGCATCTCATGTCCACGGTAAGATCCACAAGTTGATCAATGTTGGGAAGAGGAAATTCATCTTTAGGGAAAGTGAGATTAAGATCCCTGAAAGTCAGTGCATATACAAAGCTTTCCCAACATGTATGATGTTAGAAACCCATTGGGGATAGTCAATGGGGATGATGAAATTGGTAGAAAGAAGATGTTGCAACTCCTCTTTAACAAGGAGAACAACTCGAGGATGCATGTGGCAAAGCTTCTACCTAACTTAGGTTTAGCGTTGGGGATGGTGACAATGTTATGGACAACAATGGAGGGGTCAATACCTGCATGTCGAAGTATGACCATGCAAAGGCTTGGCTATGTGTGGATAAGAAAGAGGTGAAGGCTTGAGTTCTTGTGGCTCCAAAGATTGGCCCACCTTAAGGATGTAGGGCTCTTGAGGAGTCCCAATATTAATGTCAATAGTGGACTCATTTAGGAGAGTGGAAGTGTGTCAAGGGGAAGGGAATTTTAGATATGAGAATCCTCATCCCCCATGTAAGAAAGAATGGAATTATCATCGCCGCACTGAAGAATGTCAATGGTAGGGGAATCTTCCTCTACCATCTTTGGATGCTTGAGAGGAAAGGACCAGTTTCATTTCCAACCTGATAAGTGACTAGTCCGAGGGAAATGGTGGAAATTTTAAAAAAATGTTAGGGGGAATAGATTCGGTATCATCGGGATCGGTGAGATAGTCGGATGGAGAGAAGGGAGGTGAATCAACGTTAATGGGAGAGGATGAAAAAGTTCCTGAAGGGGGGATGGAGGGATCTTTGTATCCCAAGCCAAAATTTTACATGGTTTGCGGGTTTGTTTGAATACATGGCCATGATGACCTTGTTCATAACGCCCCATACCAAATCCCTTCCATGCACAATGGTGGAGGTATGTGTAGGTGAAGGATGGTTTACAAGGAATCCAAAGCTGTCAATACACGGTTTGGTGTGAGGGCAATATTTAACATGAGAAGAAGGTCGATCAAGGTCGTCATAAAATAGGTTGGTTTTGAGAGAAGAGGGGCCAAATGAGATGATTTCCCAATGTTTGATTGATACATAGGGGCCTTATCAGGGCGGTCGAGGTGGTTGGGAGAAGTAAGAGAATTAAGAGCGAGGAGTTGATATTCTCCTAAGGCAAGGCACTGCATCACAACATCAGTAGATCCATCGTGGGGTAATGTAGATGCAGGTAAAAAAGAACTGGTTGATGTGTCAGAAGAAGGGTTGGATTTGGGGACAAGAATGTCCTTAGGTCGATAGGTCATACGACATGTATTGAAAGGAGGGGAATCAATAGGGAGAGTATAAATGGTCCCTTCATGTTCGTATTTAATACAATGGTGGAGGGTAGATGGGACACATGCATGACATGAATCCAAAGACATCCAAGTAGAAGGTTATATTGAAATTCTCCTTCTATAATATAGAAGAGCTCATGGAGGAGTTTATGGCTGACACGAATGGGAAGGAAAACTATACCCAATGGGGGGGTTACAACATCGTTAAAAGCACAGAGGATGGTAGGAGATTCAGCAACAATGGTGTTAGGTAGTTTGAGTTGGTTAAAGGTGTGAGAAGAAATTATATTGATACTAGCACCATTATCAATCATAGTCCGTCGGATGCACGTGTTGTTGATGCAGACTGTGATGAAGAGAGGAATATTGTGTTCTTTGGTGGCATGTTGGGGATTTCTAAATCCTCGAAGGACATGGCGGCGGATGCTGCGAAAGCATCAACTAGAGCCCATGAGGGTTGAGTCTCATCATATGATAATGAGATATGTTGTATAGCTTCAATAAGAGCTTGTTTGTGGTTAAGAGAGCTTTGGATAAGCTCAAAAAGTAAAATTTTAACTAGGGCCTCATGAAGTTGTTTGGAAATGTTTCGTTCGATGGAAGTGAGATTAGGAGTGGTAAAAAAGATACCTTGGCCTTAGAGGAAGATGAAGGGGATGATAGGGATTGAGTGGTGGGAGCAACGATGACAACTTTAGGTTGTGATGGGGGTGTGGATGAGGTAAGCTCCTTAGGAGAAGGGTAGCAACAAAGGTCCTTGATTTTGTTTGGATTGTTGATTTGAAGTCATGTGAGCCTAAATGAGTAGTTACCTAAACAACATCAATGTAGAGAGGAGAACTTTACTCAAGAGGAGATGAAGTAGGTGGAGGAATGGTGATGTCAGTTTTGGATGGACTGGGTGACTTGGATATTTTTGTAAATGAATGCGGGGAGAGGAAGTGGATATAGTTGGTGGAAGAGTTGGTTCCTCCTCGTCAAGGAGATCATCCTCATTGATAAGGTTGTGTATGATGGTTTGAAGGGCTCTACAATGTTTAGTGTCATGCCCTAGTGCATGGTGGTATGCACAAATAAGGTTAGAGTCAAACCATGAGGGTCTTGGTGCACTTGGGTTGAAGGGTTTAATTGGTGGCAAGGTGATTGCCGAGGCTTGGAGAAATTGGTAAAACATTGTAGTATAATATCCCAAAGGAATAGGTGATGGTGTGGCTATAGGTGAAGGGTTTTGTGATGAATTTAATGATGGTTTGATGTGAGGTGGTGTGATGGGAGCCTTTAATACTGTCTTAGATTTAGAAGAGGATGGAGCCGACTGTGTTTGTTTTGGAATATTGGTTGATGATGTGGATGACCTAGACTCATTTTTGGGAGGTGGTTTAGAAAGAGGTTGTCGTTGTGTTGTTTTATTAGTGGCAAAGGTTTTCAATAAAGGGATGATCCCAAAATAGAAGAATATGATGAAGGGAGTGGTCCCAAAATAGAAGAAGATGATGAAGGGAGTGGTCCTAAAATAGAAGAAGATGATGTAGGGAGGGGTCTCAAAATAGAATATGATGATGTGGCTTTAGGAGGATTGGTCTTAGGGGAAGGAAGCTCTACCTTTTGTGAGGACGTGAAAGAGGATGTTGAGGAAATGTGCCAAGGGGTCTAGATATTGTTTTGAAGAGGAACCCTTGGGAGGAATGACAAAAATCTCTACTGGAGGGTCCAAAGATGGTATTGTGGTTGATACAGGTGGAGGGAGTAGTCTTTGCATGATGATGTCAAAAGGAAGTGAAGATTGGTTTGATGTGAAGGCGTCGATTGTGTAGAAGAGATGGGAGGATCACTTGAAGTTATTACAAGTTGAAGTGCTTTCCAAAATTCTTCAAGTGATGATGTAGAAGAAGAAGGTGATGTAGATGTGGTCACAATAGTTGATGTAGTGGGTGTGGGTAAGAGTGTGGAAAGAGGAACTGGGACTGATGCTAAGGATGGTACAATGGGTAAAGGTGGAATGGATGTGGATAAGGTAGTCGAACCTAACAAAGTGGATGTGATAAGTGATGAAGTAGGTGTGATAGATAAAGGAGTCGATATAGGTGTTGGATCAATGGTGGGTGTAGAATTAGATGGGGATGGTTGTTTTATAAATGATTCAAGGGGAATCATTGATATACTTGTGAATGGGGAAGATGTGACATGTGTGGAAGTAGATATGGATGTGGGAATAGATGTCGAGATAGATGTAGATATGATTGGTGTGGGTATGAGAATAAGTGTTGATGAACTTGTGGATGTAGGGAAAATTTCTAGAGAGGTGGAAATGATGGTTATTGAAGGGGTGAATCATGGATGAGATCGGATCTTGATCAACAACTTGCAGAGTGTTTATGGTGTGATCATTAGGTGCTTACGATGTAGAAGAAGTGGTAGCTTGAATTTTGGTGTGTGGTTGGGAATGGTTGTTGAAAGATGTCAAGTGGTTGGCATGGGATGCACTAGGATTTTCCACTTGATGATCGCCATGATCGACTTGAGTCTTTGGACTAGATATTTGAAGGTTGAACACCTCTCTATATTGTGTCCTCGAGACTTGGTGATATTTGCGAGTAGTGGTATTCTCGATACCACATGGGTTTTGTTCTAGACTCGTCAACCGGTGAGATGGGGGAAGTGTGATATTTTGAGATATATGATTCTCTAAGGGAATATAGTTGTGCGTTAGTCTAGGGGATATTTTTGAGGCCACAATGGGATAAAGAGGTTCTCCTTGAGGTCTTCTTGAAGTTGATCGATGGAGGAAGCTCGAAATGATTTTATTTAAGATATATAGATTAGTCTTCTTTTAGATAGACTAATTACAATAAAAGCTAGCTTTTTATAGTTGTCCTTTGAGGGAGAAATCTACTTATAGTAGCAAGAAAGAGGGGTAGATGTATTTTTGAGGGATTCATCTATTTGCGAGAAGTTTGAATCAAGGAGTTGAGTTTTTGGTTATCCCATGTATATTTTTGCTTTTACTTTTTGAACTTGAAGTCATGAACAAGACTATAAAGGATTATAGGTCTATTTTATGAGGGAAAAACCATAGCATGAAAAGATTATGTATGAAAGAGGGGTTTTAAGTGACAAATGACCATGGGATTCCATCCTAAAAATAAGATGAAAAGTATCCATGAGAATCATGCCATGAGTAGAGCCATGGTACTCATATTTAAGACAATACTGAATGGTGATGGATAATCACACAATTCTAGTTTAGTCGTTGGTCCTTAAAATAGGTATATGGAGGAAAGGTTTCACTCAAGGGACGGGCATATAGGTGACATAAAGTGATGTAGTACTTTATTCAATAGTAGAAAAGTTGAATATGTGGGACATTAAGGGGCTCAGGTTTGGGTTTACCTTCAAGAGAAGATAAATGATAAACATATGATCCATAGGTATGGGTGACAATGTAGGGTCCAAGTCAATTAGGAGTAAAATTTCCCTATTTGCTTTTCTCTTCTTTGGTTACGTGTTTATTTTCCTTTAGGACAAGATCTCCATTATTGAAAGTTTGCTTTCATGAACACGTTTGTCATAGGCACGCTTGATGTGTTTTTTTAGATTTGAAGGTATTGAGAGCATTTAAATGACGTTCATCTAATAACTCAAGTTGTGTTAAATGGTCTTAGAAAAATTCATCATCATTGAGCATATCTTTAAGTGAGATACAAAGAGATGGAATTTGGACTTCGAGAGGCAAGACAACCTCGTACCGTAGACCAAAGAGAAAGGTGTGGCAACGGTTGAGGTGTGAATGCTAGTGTGATAAGCCCATAAGGTGAAAGGAATATGTATATGCCAATCCTTACCAGTATCATCAACAAATTTCATGAGAATTTTGTTGAGGGTTTTATTTGATTTGGCTTGACCATTTGTTTGAGGATAATATGGTGAAGAGAAATTGAGTTGAATACTGAAGTTATCATAGAGTTTTTGCATAGGTCTTATTTTTGAATTGTTTACCATTGTCAGTGATGAGGCGATGAGGAACACCAAAATGACAAATGATGTGATGGTTAATGAATTCACATATTTTCTTGGCTTTTGTAGAAATGAGAGGGATGAATTCCACCCATTTAGTGTAGTATTGGTTGTTGTGATGATCCATTGATGACATTGAGAAGAATGAGGGTTAATCTCTCTAATGAGATCTAAACCCATTGAGAGAAAGGCCAAAAGTCTCCGTGACTTGTAAGGCATGACTTGGGGTGTGGTGAAGGTTAGCGTATGTTGACACTTCACACAATGTTTGACATAGTTGTCAAAAATCTTGGTTAAGGGTTGGCTAGTAATAACCAAGGCGAAGAATACATTTGGCAACATCGTGACCACTAAAATGTCCACCACAAATCTCATCATGGATTTCTTTAATGGTGTAAAATTTCAGAACTAGTGAGGCACCATAGGAGGATACCATCAAAGCCACGCTTATAGAGAAGACCCCCATGATGACATAATGAGAAACATTTTGAGGAAGGCTCACTTACCATTACATGAGTGAGATCTGGAGGTAGGATTGAAAGGGAGAGGTAGTCAGCGAAACTGCTTATACCATATGTCACATGGGTCGGTTTCAATTCTTCCCACAAAATTACATTCACAAATGAGATAAGAGGGTGATTACAATCATTATTGTGACAAATATTTTAGAGTCTGAAGGTGAGGTAGGTATTTGTGAGGTGAGGCAAGCCATGGTATCCACAAATTTGTTAGTGGATCGCAAAACAATTTGAATGTCGTAATTATCAAAGGTAGTCAAAAGCATGTCGACATGATGCTTATACTTTTGAAGTATTTCGTTATGACACTGGTATAAACCATTGACTTGGTTGATGACTAGTTGAGAATCACCAAAGATATTAATGGTCTTAACATCTAGGGAAATGGTAGTTTGGAGACCTAACATGAGTGCTTCGTATTCAACCACATTATTGGTACAATCGAAATCAAGTTTGAAAGATAAAGGCATAGGTTCACCATCAAGAGGAATGAGAATAACCCCTACGCCACCCCCACGTTGACATTTAGAACCATCAAAGAATAGGGTCATCGATAAACAATGTCATCCAGGGACAAAGTGTAGATAGATTCATCAGAAAATCAAAGTTAGAAGATTGATTTTCAGAAAAAGGGCATCTCACGCAAGCTGATCTCGTAATGGTTTTTCCTTAATATACTTTTGATGAATGAATTCTAGATCTAGGTCTACAAGGAGCATGAGCTAAACATGAAGTGCATGGTGTTGATAAGGCTTAGCATACATGTAATGCAGAGGGTCGGTGTTGGATGATGAAGGTTTTGTGGTTAAGTAAGTAGTGGAAAATTTTAGTGGCAACAAAGACTAGGGCTAAGCAAAGGTTTTCGAAGCATGAGTATATATAGTCTCATAGTCTAAAAGAGTATGCTTATGTAATAAACCACTTTCTCCTATGTTTCTCATCATGATGAGTGAGCATGACACCCAAGGAATGGTCAGTGGAAGAAATGTAGAGGTAAAAGGTTTGTCATCCTTAGGTGGGATGAGCATAGGTGGTTGAAGAAGGTATTCCTTCAACACTTCAAATGATTTGTGACACTCATCATCCAATTGAAGGAAACATCCTTTTTAAGAAGATGATGAAAAGGGTGACATCAATTAGAAAGTTGGGAAATAAAATTTGAATAGATTGTAATTTTCCTTGCAAACTATGAAGTTGTCAAAGGTTAGTAGGTGGAGGCATCTCAAGAATAGCCTTGATTTTGGTAGGATCGACTTTTGATACCCCACAAAGAGACAATGAAACCAAGGAGTTTTCTAGAGAGACTAGAAAGACACTTCTTTGGTTGAAGGTGAATGCAATATTTGATGAGATGGTCAAAGATGATTTTGAGAATGGGGAGGTGTTCAACATGACTTTTAGATTTTTCGAGAAGGTCATCGACGTAGTCTTCAATATGTCATGTATGATGTCATGGAAGATATAGGTCATAACACGTTGATAAGTGGCACTAGCATTTTTCAAGCCAAAGGGCATGATCGATAATAAAAGGTCCCCAAGGGGTGATGAAGGAGGTTTTGTGTTGATCCTCCGATGTGAGTAATATTTGGTTATAACCCGAGAACCCATCCATAAGAGATAACATCTCATGGCCGACTGTAAGATCAACAAGTTGGTCAATGATAGGAAAAGGAAAGTCATCCTTAGGGAAAGTGAGGTTAAGGTCATGCAGAAGTCCATGTAGATGTGGAGTCCCCCTGTCACTTTGGTGACAAGGAACAATGTTAGAAATCCATTATGGATAGTCAATAGGTAAAATAAAAGAAACATAAAGAATGCTGGAGTTCTTATTTCACAAGAAGGAAATGTGTGGATGCATTTTTCACAACTTTTGTTTCACAGGTTTAACATCGGAATAGTAATGATATTGTGCACCATGATATTTGGGTCAATACTGGGCATATCGACATAAGACCAAGCAAAAAGTGTTGCTATGATCTTAGAGGAAAGAGGTGAAGGATTCTTGTTCAGTAGAATCTAAAGATTGGCCTATCTTTAGAATTGAGGGTCATCCTGAGTGTGAATGTTGATCTCTATGGTCGATTCATTCAACATGGTTTGTGTCTCATAAGGTAATGACCGGTGAATGTAAGAATCCTATTCTGCACCTAAATAGGTGAGAATGGAATCATCATCTTGACATTAAAACATGATTTATAAAAGGTGTGTCATCATCAATCATGTCTGGATAAAGGAAAGGAAGGGAAGAGGGAGCCTCGCCATCACGTTGATAGGTCAGAGGTCCCAAAGAAATGGTGTTCACAAAAAAAAAAAAGTTAGGAGGGATGGATTCTAGATCCATGGACTCCATGGGTGAAGGTGGTGTGGTAGGTGAAGAAGGTGATGAAGGTGAAGAAGAAGGTGGTTCTTCCTCTACGAGGTCGACTCTAGCCTTCTTAGGACTAGGTGGTTCAAAAATCCAATACCATGGTGGTCTTTATGTTTGTGGGTAGTGCAAGGAATAACTATGTGATGACCTTGTTCATAAAGACCAAAGCCAAAGCCTTTCCAAGCACAACGATGAAGAAAGGTGTGGGTGAAGTTGATTGGTTAGTGAGGTAAAAATCGGATGAAAATGTCATGTTTGAGTGGGTGGTTTGGGAGAATAGGAAGAAGTATCAAGTCCCCGAATGTCAAGTTGGTGTGAAGGTGGGGAGGACCATATGGAAAGGTTTCTCCTATATGACGGTCATAATGTGGGTGTTGATGAAGGTTTTTCCGTACTCTTGAGGAGTTTAGAAAGTGTCGATGTTATTGTAGAGGTGCGATACTCCCCTGTAAGGTAAGGCATTGAAAAACCTTCCAAGGGTCATCAAAGTTGGTACTTGGGTAAGGGAATGGAGAAGAAGGGTTATTTAGAATTTTAACTTTAAGAAGGAGCAGGAGAGATGGGTTAACTTTGAAGTAGAGGTGGGGTGGTAGAAGAGATGAGATGGTAGGAAGATGTAGTAAAAGGTGAAGTAGTAGAAGAATAAGTGGTGGTAGAATAGTAGAGAAGTGGTGATGGTGGAAGATGAAGAAGAAATGGATAGTAGATGAGGTGGAAAGGGTAAATGAGAAGAAGCAACAATGGTAGTAGATGCCTTAACTAGAATAAGGACATCATTAGGTCGATACAACATGTTACAAGTTTTGAAAGGTGAAGGATCTGCTGAATAGTGTAAGGATGTCCTTCATATTCAAACTTGATGCAACGGTGAAGAGTTGAAGGTACACACCCCATGGCATGGATCTAGGGTTGGCCAAGCAACATGTTATATTGGAATTCCCCTTCGAGAACATAGAATAATCAATTTAGGAATGGTGGGGACCCATGTGAATGTGGAGGATGATGGTGCCAAGAGTAGAAGTCAAAGCATCATTAAAGAAACAACATAATTGGGTTATTATGCATGTAATTGGTAGGTATGCACATTTTTTTGTACGCATGGGAAGAAATAATATTAATACTCACACCTCCATCAATCATAACGCATCGATGCATGAGTATCCTCAATGTGGATGGAGATGAAGAGGGTGGGATCAGATCATCTGAATGGTGAGGAGAATCTTCGAGTTAGAGAAAAATAGTATAAATTTGGTGAGTGGTAGCGGTAATAGAGGTTTTAGGTGAAGTAGTGAGAGTAGCCACATGATGAGGGGTGAATATGGCAACAATGGGCGTAGGGTCATTGGTAGAACCTCAATAGATTGTAGGATCTCGAGGAGGGCTTGATGATGAGACTTAGAGGTTTGGATGAGGTCATACAAAGACATTTTTAGAGGGAGATTGGTGAAGTTGTTTGATCATGGTATGATGTGCTGACTTCGTTAGAAATTGGATAGGCTAGCCCACTATGATGGTTACCTTAGGGGTAGGTGTAGATGGAATGTTGGGTAAAGGTGTAGTGGATGGGTTTCATGTCTTCTCTTTTCCTTTGTATTTTTATGTTCTCGAGTGGAAACTCGAACCATATTGATCTGAGGAAGGAGGAGATGTGTCATGAAAGGTATAATGGTAGGAGGGACAAAAACCTAGTGTGGATAAGAGCCTTGTGAAATGAGTATGACACATTGGCATTTTGGAGGGGGTTGGGCTAGCTCTCTAATCAAACCATATTGATCTCAAAGGTCAAAGGAGGAAAAGAGGGTTGTGGAGGTGGAGGTGAAGGCCATTGAATAGATATGGGGTGAGGCTACATGGTGACATGCGAAGGTGGAATGGGATCTTCATCCAAAAGGTCATCTTCATCAAAGAGCTCTTCAGAGAACACATTTGAAGAAGAATATTTTTAAGGGCCTTACAATTTTCAACATCATGCCCTGACACATGATGATAAGCACAAATCATGGTATCATCAAACCCTTCTGGTTTAGGTTTGAGTGGGTCATAAGGCTTGAGAGGTGGCAATGTAATGGTAGAAGTTTCTAATAGTCAAGTGAGGATGTTAGCATAAGACCCTGCCAAGGGATCACAATGAGAAGTGAGAGTGGGTTTGGATGGAGGTTTGGGTGACTTTTTGTGGAAGAGGTGTTTTGGAGGTGGAGTTGGAGGTTGAGTAGGTTTAACTACCTTTTTGGTAGGTAGTGTGGTTTTAGGCTTGGGTTACACCTTCTTGGGTAAAGGTGTTGGGGTAGTGCATGAAGTAGAAGGGAATGTAGAAGATGGAAGTGGATAGGTCAACCAAGGTGAGAGTGGAGGTGGTGAAGAAGATAGTGGTAGGGCAATAATAAAAAAGTGTAGGTTGAAGGGAAGGTAAAGGCATAGGTAGTGGAGAAGGTATGGGTAATGTAGAAGGCTTGGGTGGAATGGGAGTTTCATGATAAAGATGTAGGTTGCTTCATTTTAGTTTTACCTTGGGTAGGAGGCTTCTTGACCAAGGTTGATGGATGGGGACCTAAGATGGATGGAAGTGGTGAAGGTGAAAGAGGAGGAGTGGGAGAAACTAGGGTATGAGGCCTAAGAGGTTGGGTCTTCCTCTTAGGTGGGGGATAGGCCTGGTGATAGTTTGGGAAGAGGTGGCTAAATTGATCTTCATGAGAGGATGGATTAGACTCGATGTGTGGCACAACCCCCAATGTAGTGATAGGTTTGGGCGTAAGTGAAGGTATGGGTGTAGGTAGAGGTTTGGGTCAGTGGTTGTTGGGGTAATGGTAAAGGTTTGGGTGTAGGTGAGGATGATGTAGAAGAGGCTACTATAATCGGCTCAAGTGCATGGATTTAGTTGTCTTGAACACTTTAGGATAAATCGTTGAAGTGTCTATGGACAACATTTGCATTTGAGTTCGATATGGGAAGTGAAGGCATCCCCAAAGCATGGAGTAGTCAATGTACATAATCCAACCAAATGACCAAATGAGAGAATGACATAGAAGTGATATAGAGGGGATGATGATGATTTGGTAGTAATCCCCTAAAAAATTTGACAGTTTTGAGACAAGGAATTTTTGGCTTCGACTCTACAGGTAAAAGTGATGCAAGAAGATTAACAAGATCCTGTAGACCTGAGAGATGATGCATCACTGATAGGAAGAGAGTATAAAATTGACTCCTCTATGGGTTGAGGAGGGGCAAGGTAGGTGGTTTAGACTCTTCCTTAGGTGGAGAAGAGGATAAAATAGACTCTTCTTTGGGTAAAAGTGTGGGTAAATGAGATCCTTGATAGTGTGATGGAATAAGTGGGGTAAATGCCTTAAGATGAAGGAGTAGGTGAGGTAAGGCTCCTCATGGGTAGAGGAGTAGGTGAAATAGGATCCTCCATGGGTAGAGGAGCTCATGTAAGAATCTCATCAATAGAAGGGATGGAAGGTAACTGAGAAGAAGGGACATGTACTATGTCAAAGACGACATGGACCTCATGAACATGGGTGTTATTACTAGAAGTCTCACCGGCTTTGATTTGATGAATGGGTATGGTTTGGAAAAGGTTTCTTAAATACCTGCATATTTTTTGATTTGCAAGTACATTAGGGTTGTCTAAGACGAGATCTCCATTATCTAACATTTCTTGGATGATGTTTTTGAATGTTTTAATTTTATTACTATGTCCTCTAACGTGGTGATAGTTACAATAATCATTCTCCTTATACCATGTGGTATAGGATGGGAAGGGTCAAAACCAATATGTGGTTTGATCGGTGGAAGAGTGATGGCTCCCGCTTTTATCAATTTTCCAACACAGAGGAATAAGGTTCTCCTATGGGGGTATATCTTTGTTGTTCCTACTTATATTGGAAGTTTTGAATAGAGAAAGATTAGAAGGAGGTTTTGGTTGGTTTGATGGATGAGATGGGCCAACTTTTAAGACCACCACATTGGTGGATCCTTTTTCTTTAGCATGAGTATTTTGTGGTTTATAAGAAGAAGAAGAGTCATTTGATTTAAACGAAGTACTCTTGTTACACAATTGTAGTTTCTTCTCTTTCGATAGCATGGATTTCTAGCTTTCGAGCCATAGTGAATGCCTCATCAAATGTCTAAAATGTTTGGACCTAAAGAGTTGGAGAGATGTGCCTGGCACAAGCCCTAGTGAACAACTCTATCATCTTGGTTTACGGAAGTTGAAAGGTGAGCTGATTGGTAAGCTCCACCAATGTGTGAAAAAATATGTGATAGATTCATCTTCGTATATTGTGCATCGAATACAAATCAGTCATGGTGACCTTCTTAGTGATGTTGATGGAGAAATGGTCAAGGAAGGCTTAAGCTAATTGATTGAAAGAAAATATTGAGTGCCTAGGTAAAGCACTATACCAATCTAAAGCAGGTCCTATCAAGGACATGGGAAAGTCCTAAGAAGCAAGGTATCATCATGGGAAATAGATAACATACGTGTTTGAATGATCAAAAATGTTGTTGTGGATCTTCCTTGCTATTAAATTAGTTGAATTTAGGCATCTCCCAATGTGGGGGATAAGGATGAATGGGTATGGAAGGATGAATAGGCTCATTACAAATTTCAGCATAAGTCAATGTATTACGTGAGCTAGAGATAGATGCTTCTAAGGTTTGCATATTTTCCATCATCATTTTGATCAAGATCCGTGGTTAGATTAGATTGAGATGCACCTCTCACATATAAGGAGGTGGATATGATGAGTAGGACGTAGAAGGCACACCAATATATAGAGGTGTCAAGTAAGCAAACTAAGAAGGGGGATATAAGTAAGAAAATGATGATGGCATATACCCGAATGGGAAGTATAGGTGACAGGTGGTGGCTGAGACAAGGTATAGGTGGGAGGGACCTATGTAGAGACCCTCATAGTGATAGGTGGAAAAGTAGTAGGTATAGACATGACCAAACTATAAAAAGGGGACGCAACTGGAGGTTGCGAGGTAATAGTGATTGATGATGTGGGAATCCCTACACTAAGAGTCATAGATGATGTGAGGTGGACATTCGAAGGTGTGATAGATGTTGTAGGTGTGACATATATCGAAGATGTGGGGGTGATATGAGAAATGACATAGGTGGTAAGGTATGAGTAACACTACACTAGTGGTGGATGGAAGTAGGGATAGAAGTGGAAGGAGGAATGGAGACAGGCATCCCATATAAGGTAATGGTCTGATGAGTCATGGTGGAGGAATGAGAAAATAATAGATAAGGTGTGGATTGTGATCAAGGATTTTTGTGAACTCCTCATCACCATATGAATGATAGAAAAGTGGGGTCCATGAAGAAATAGAAAGGTGGTGAAGCTCTAGAGGTAGTGGGTTGTGGCTACATGTGAAAGAAAGATTTTCGTGAGAAACCATGTGAAAAGTGGGAGGAAAGGTGGTCTGAGCTCGTAGATGAATAAAAAACAAGGAAAAGAAGATAGAAGAAATATGGAAAATGAAAACATTGATTTTCGATAAAAATCAAAACATAGAGACCAATGTAGTAGGGTAAATGCCGATGATGGGGTTGGATTAATGAGAATAAATGACAAATTTAGAAATCTTGGAGATGAAGAGTGTAAATGGATGAACCTGAACTCTTGATGGTAACAAGAGACTCATAAATGTGTAAAATGACATAAACAGGTCACAGAAAATGAATGGATATGAATTGAATACTATTTTGGGAAAAATAACCAAAATAATAGGGAATCGATGCTAGTTAGTCAACCGATGCTGGTATGATAAGAGGTAATCGATGTTGGTCTGGGGACCGATGTCGATTACTTGTGAAATCTGAGAAGATGATGAAAATTTGAATTTTAAAGTGATTAAGTCCAAATAAAACACCAACCCAAAACTAAGTATGGAAGTGATGAGTCCTAACACACCCAAAATGAACCGAGAATACACTAGTTATGATGGTGGGGCGTGAAGGAAAAAAAAATAAGAAGAAATGACCTCACTCCTCAAAATGTAATTTAATAGTCAAAAGCTAACAAAACATGTCAATCCTATGCTTTAGATTTTAATGTTATGTGGCTTATGCCATTTAAAATTGACTATGAATAGAGTAGAGTTTTTGGTCAACGAAGGTGCCCTATAAGTAATCTATGGCTGGTATTAGGTGTGTTTTGGCTAAAGTTTCCCAATATATACTTCACAATACGTGAGGTCCAACTCTGATATGATGACTGGATAGAACACCAAAACTGGATCCACCGCCAATCAAGTTATTAACCTTTGATGACAATTATCAGGAGAAGGAAGATGTTTAAGAAATGAGTAAATTGTTAAAGTGATTTGGATAGGGGTGTGTGTGCACAAAGTGTGAACTATGCTTAATTCCCACCAATCATCAACTGGTCATGACCTCTAATATATAGATTGCAAATAAATTTAGGTGATCTAATGCAACAATCACAAGGATGAAATGCACAGATTTTTAAAACCCAAATTGACAATGAAATTGATGAAGCAAATGGGAATAGGAAAAGAGAATGCTCTTTCACTAAAATGTAGGTGCAAAAGAAAGGAAGAAGAATTCTTTTTAAACACCAAATGAAAATTTCCTTTAGAAAAATAGAAGAAGAGAAGATTTACTAGAGAGAAATTTAATGTGAACTTTTTAGAAAAGAAAGAAACACACAAATATTCCCTAGAATGAACAATGCAAAAGAACCCACAAAATGGGTCCCACTAGGCATGCCAAAATGTTTCACCTCAAAGTATGTGATAAAATAGATAAAGGTAATGGGCGTAGGAGGAATACCTATGAATAGTTAGGAGAAGGTTGTGCACATTGTAGAATTTGATTAGACTGAATGTGAGAGCTTCCTTTTGGCTAGGAGGAACTACCTATAAAAACACAACAAGACCACAAGAGAGAGTTAAATAGTATATGGCAGTGGACTGCCTAGCAATTCTAGTTCCGGAAGTGTGACACTTCCTAGATGGCTATCAATCCACTATTTTATCAAATTAATGAAAATAAATGCGAGAAATAGAGGTCCTATTGCTAACACTTTGATTTAGGTGTCTCAAAATGTTATCAATACACTAGATTAAGAAAAGTATTGAAGTACAAACTAATATAGCATTAGGAAAGGTATGGTTCTAGTTGGGAAAGGTCACTGAGGTGTTAAAGGTCTAGGTGAAGTTTTGGTTATGTTCTGGGTTGTTTGGTGAAAGTTATAAGCTCATTGTTGTTCTAGGAAAAATTACTAGTCACAGAGACCGGTATCGGTTAGGTGACCGATGTCGGTATTAGAAAATGACCGATGTTGGTTGGGTGACCGGTGTCGGTAGGGGAAATATGGTCAAAATATTAAAAATAGGTGTTTTGACTCTCTTGTGATTACACAGAGAGTTGAGGGGTTCAAGAAGGATGGTATGATTTATATGAAGACTCAACAAGGGTGATAGAGGCACTAGGATGGGAAAAATGGTTTAGGTTGGTAGAATAGATGGTAGATGGTGAAGGGTGATATTTGGGACAAAGGAGAGTCGATAATAGAAATGAATAAAAGACTTAAGATAAAAACTAGAACTAACAAATAAGAGTGAGTTACTTATCTGAGAACTTGTAGATCTAAAGGTGGTGGTGGTTGATGAGCATTCGGAGATGAAACAAAGTTGTGTCTAGTGTCGTGACAATGGAGCCTGTGTGCTCTATTGTGGGTGATCCAAGGTTGTGGAGGAAGATATTGGCTGCTAGTGAAGACCTGATGTGCTCTGGTTCATTGTCTGGTAGCTTGAATGCTCGAGAGTTAGAATGCCAAAGCTTGAGTGAATGAATGAATTGAAGAACCCGTGCAAAGAGTTAGAAACTCTTATTTAAGGTAATCAATGGTGGTTAGGGAACCGCAATGGTTATGAGGATAACCGATGTTGGTTAGGAGAAATGGTCAATTTTGCTAAAATTAGCTTGATTGCTCCCATATTTGGCATGATTGAAGTTTTTGGTCTGAGGTCAGAAGTGGGAGATAACGCTAAATGTAGTGAGAGAGTGGTTAGAGAGATAATAGGTCATAATGATTAGGGTTAGAACAAGTCCTAGTTGGTTAGGGGAGTGTGAGGACTTGGTCTGGTCATTTAATGAAGTTGGAATAGGTCTAGGGTGAGGTGGAAAGGTGAGTGGCTTAGTGAGATGGATATTAGTTTAATTAAGGTAATTAAAATAATAATGGTGTGAGGATGAAGATTACTTTAACTATGGGTAATCACTTTCTAGCTGTTTTAGATTTCTATCTTTTTTGGTGGTCGGAATTTTACGGCTTGATAAAAAAATTATAATAAGAGAACCCTATAAGTATAAAGTTAAGACACCATAATGAGGGACCAAACACTAAGCACTTACTATCACCATCTAGAGTTGCATCCATCAAAGGCACCTAAAACTACAACCGCATCCATCTAGCTCCATCACAAGGCACACAAGGTTGGTTTATTTGCATCACAGGTTCATAAGAGGGGAGTCAATTATTTCCATGCACACATTTATTACATTCTACATCTAGTTATTGTTGGTTACTTCACTAAGTGTGACCGACACAAAATCAATCTAGGGCATGATTTGCACACACACATATAGAACTACATCGGGTATGAGATGTAGTGTAACACACGTTAGTAAGTCCACCTTTGTGTCCGCTAAGGAAAGTACGACCCTTCATATGCATCTTTATTTTTAAGGGTTCGATGCCTTTTCTTGGGGTTTGCTGAGAGTGATTCCCTTATTGTAGGTTTGATAATGACATCTCGACATAGTCTAATGACTTTAGTGTGACAAGAAGATAATACAGAGAACATCCGGACACCTCGAGGAGGATTTCATACTATTTCCATAGACAAGAGTGCACGAGATATTAGACCAGGGAACCCTCACGTGCCCTTGTCCTCTTTAGGCACCTAGTCAAGTCGGGAGCTCGATCTGTGCTTTTTGAGACTTCTACATGTGATTGTTTCCTCCTCCTATTTTCTCGGTTCACACTACGATGCAACCTCACACCTTCATCAAAATAGCTAAGGACTTACTAACCCTATCTTGCACATTAGGGTTTCACATCTCTATTTACTTAATTTCTTGGGTCATTTCCTTTTATTAATTAGTTGTTATTTCTTGATTTGCATTAAATTAGATTAGGCTAATACATTCCATTTTAGTTTAATCACTTCTCTAATCAATTCCTTTCACTTCTTCCTTCATTCTTTAGTAAAGAAACATTAAATAAAAGTGGGGAAATATGTTCATGGAAGAGGAAAAGAGGAAATAAGTGGTTTTGGGTGAATCCAATTCAGGGTTGTAAACAAGTAAATGCAAGTAAGAAAGGTTTGATTCTTTCATGAAGGCCACATAGTGGTAGTAAGATTTTATTTTTTTGAGATTTGCATAGTGGAAGGGGAGAAATTGCTCACCCACTAGAGTTTTTCCCATTTTGGTTTCTCTAGGATAATTCCTTGTCTCTTTGTTCTCTTCTTTGTTGATTTCTAGTTGATTGTGTGTTCAAATTACACTTTCATATTAAAAATTGAACTCTCTAAAGGAAAGGAAATTCATTATCATTATTTATAGGATATTTTATAGCTGTCTATAGTTAATTTATGGATCATATGTTATAGATTAGTTCTAATCAAATTATCTTTATGTGGTTTACTTGTGTTGACATTGTAGTTATATGCCTCTTACCCGAGAGAGTTATTAAAACTAGCGAAGGTGTCATTATACAAGAAAGTGGAAACAAGGAGTTCAAATCGTGGCTCAAAGTGGTTATGAAGATGCATGTGGAACTAAAGAGGAATATTTCTACAAGATGGAGGTGGATGTGGTATGTCTATAAAAGAATATAGGAAATATTTCCTTATCTATGGAAAAAATGGAGTCTAACATGGGGAATTTGCTCATGGAGAAGCGTGGTGTCCCTAAGGAGGTATTACTATATCATATGGAGGATGTTATTGAATATGAGGAAGAAGAAATCTATGTCAACCTTGCTCCTCCTTTATTAAAAATTGAGGCAAGGATAAATATTGACCCATATGATGAAGATGTAAATAATGAGAAGCTAGACCACTTTGGGTATCACGGTTAGAGGTATATTTTAGTTTGCATCAGATTAATGAGAGTCAACATAGTTATTTTATGAGGTTAAAATTAACCAATCATGCATGTTATTTAATTATTATTTATCTTGGAGAAACCACCCATTAAATCCATAGTTAACCGCTTCTACTGGGAGAGTTAGGGGCTCGGGCCACTCTAACTTGGTTTGAAAGTTATGTTCACAGTTTGGCTATTAAGAATATCTCTCCTATTTCTAAGTGGGATGAATTTAAGATATTAATCAAGAATAAATTATATACTATTTCCTATTAGGAATATAGGTCCATGTATTGGCAATATCTTAGGAAAAAGCAAGGAAAAAATGTATGAGAGTACACCAACGAATTTCGAAAGAAAGCTATCCAAATGGGAAAATATGTAGCATAGTAAGGTATATTGATGAATTACATTAGTGGACTCCATAGCCACTTGAGAAGACCAATTATCTTGGCCAAGATGGTGAATGTAGACAATGCTTGTTCTCAAGCACCCTATCTAGAGATGGAAAAGAAGAAGAGTTATTCTTCATCTCAAAGTGCTTCAAGAAAACAAAGTGACACTAAGAAAAAGTAAAAATGGAAAGGAAATGTAAGAAGAATTATTATTCCATATCTAAAAATGATACTAAAGTTCATTTTGGTCATTGTTATGTCAACACTCATTTCAAGGATGTATGTTAGAAGCTCCACGGAATTAAACCCATTCAAGAACAAGAAGAATAAGAAGAAGGAAATAACATCCCTTCAAGGGGAGAAAGTATATTGCAATGATGAGGTGGATGAGACAATGTGTTGTACCTCCATTAATATAGAGGTATGTTTGGGTAGTAGTAATGGTGTTCAAGAAAATGAACTTGCTAAGATCTTTCATATTAAAATTCAGTTGAAGAAAACCAAAGTGGATGCTCTTTTTGATACTTGTTCACAAGCAAATTTGATAAGTAAAGAGTTAGTTGATAAGATGAAAATAGAGACTTACAATCATCCAAGCCCTTATTCCTTGGGTTGGGTAAAGAAGGGCATAGACATCAAGGTTACCAAACAATGCAAAATCACGTTTGGTATTAATAAAAATTTCATTGATGAAGTTATCGTGGATGTTGTTCCTCTTGATATGTGTGGTTTATTTTTTGACAACCCATACTTATATATTAGGTATATGTCGTATTCATAAGGAGAGCCGATTAATACCATTTGGTGAAGGCCGGTAAGAGATACATCATTTCACCCTTCAAGTGAGATTCAAAGAATTTATGCAGTAAGTTCCTTTGAAGCCAAGAAGCTTATTAATGCTAGGGGGAAATTTACCATGATTCTTTTGAGAGATATTCAAGAGGTGAATATTGTTATATCTAAAACCATTGTAGAATGTTTACTAATAAAGAGTAGAAGAATACAAAATAATTGGTACAAAAATTCAAGGAAGTCTTCTAAGAGCATATGGAGTGCCCCGATTTTCCTATTAGGCATGAGATACATTTACTACCCAATAGTCCACTTCAAACCTTGGTTTATATAGGAAGTCCTTCAAGGACCTCAACAAGGTAAAATGATAGTTACACTATTTGATTAAGCAATGTATAATCCATCCCAACACTTCTCTTTGTGGTTTTACGATTGTTTTAGTTCCAAAAATATGGTTCATGGAGGATGTGTGTTAATTATATAACATTAAACATCAATTTTTTCACCTCAAAGTAATGTGATAAAATAGATAAGGGTAATGGGAATATGAGGAATACCTATGAATAATAGGGATACGATTGCAAGCGCGTGTTGTAGACGTTGATCAAAATGAATGTGAGAGCTTCCTTTTGGTAGGAGGAACTACTGTAAAAACATAACACGACCACAAGAGAGAGTTAAATAGTATATATAGTGGACTTCCTAGCAAATGTTAGTTCAGGGAAGGGTAATACCTAGATGGTTGTCAATCCATTGTTTTATTAAATCAATGAAAATAAATACTATGAATAGAGGTCTATTGCTAACACTTTGATTTAGGTGTCTCAAAATGTTATCAATACACTAGATTAAGTAAAGTACTAAAATACAAACTAATCTAGTATTGGGAAAGGTGTAGTTCTAGATGGGGAAGGTCAATGAGGTGTTAGGCAAGGTATAGGCAAGGTTTTGGGTGATTCTGGGCTATTTGGTGAAAGTTATGGGCTATGGGCTGTTGTTATAAGAAAAGTTACTGAGTCATAGAGACCCAGTTTTGTTAGGTGGAAATCTTGATATGGGGAAATGGCAGATGTCGGTTGGGTAACCGTCTTTGGTAGGGGCAATATGGTGGAAATATAAAAAATGGGTGTTTTAGGTCTCTTTGTGATTACACAGAGAGTTAAGGGGGTTCAAGGAAGGATGATGTGATTTTTGTTAGGGCTCGGTAGAAGGGTGGTAGATGTCTTTAGGACAAGCGAAATGGTTCGGAGTTGATGGAATAGGTGGTAAACAAGTGAAAGGTAATATTTGGGATAGAGAGGGATCAGATGAAGGAAGTAAATAAAAGACTTAAGATCAAAATAAAAGCTTAAGAAATATAGGTGAATTACGTATCTGGTAATCTATAGATCTGAAGGTGGTTGTTGGTTGATGAGCATTCGTGGGAGATGGGAATGTGTCCAAGTACCATAGTAAAAAGAACATGTGTGCTCTTTGTGATGATACGAAAGTGTGGATGAGATGATTGGATGTTGGTGAAGACCTGATGGGCTCTGGTTTATTGTTGAGTAGCTTAAGTGCTCAAGAATCGAATGCCAAAGCTTGCGTGAATGAATGAATTGGAGAACCTATGCAAAGATTTAAAAACTCTTATTTAAGGGGAACTGATGGTGGTTAGGGAACCATCGTCGGTTGAGGGATAATCAGGTGTCGATTAGGGAGAAATGGTCAAATTTGCTAAAAATAGCCTGATTACTCCCATATTTGGCATGATTCAAGTTTTAGTTCTGGGTCAGAAGTGGGAGTTAACACTAAATATAACATGTGAGAGAGAGGTTGGAGAGATAATAGGTCATAATGGTTAGGGTTAGAACAAGTCCTAGTTGGTTAGGGAGTGTAGAGACTTGGTCTTAGTCATTTAATGAGGTTGGAATAGTTCTAGGGTGAGGTGGATATTAATATAATTAAAGTAATTAAATTAATAATAGTGTGAGGATGAGTATTAATTTAATTATAGGTGATTAAATTAATACCAATAAGTGGAAGGGGGGCCATAGCTAGGTATATGTGTCAAATTGATGAATCGAAAGGGGTTAAAGGGATGGTGACCCAAATTTGGTGTCTACATTTGCCCCTTTTTGTCGCGTAACTTGTATTGGTAAGCGACACTAACAAAAACAAGAATGTTTTGCTTGGGTATGGGTGGAAGTGATCCCCCTCAAACCAAGAATTGATGAAAGGGCAGGCATAATTGGTGATGGGTTTGATAAAGTGGCGGTGAAGATAAATAAGGTAGGGTATGGAGCGGGAGAAAGGGTTATTTTGGATGTAGGTAATAGGCATGGTCATTCAAACGTATGCACACATACATAATGTGACAAAGTACTATGATGAAGAGCTCACAAACTCTACATC
The DNA here is from genome assembly GCA_018340775.1 of Taxus wallichiana var. yunnanensis. Taxonomy (NCBI): domain Eukaryota; kingdom Viridiplantae; phylum Streptophyta; class Pinopsida; order Cupressales; family Taxaceae; genus Taxus; species Taxus wallichiana. The sequence goes on along the minus strand of CM031241.1, from coordinate 255,522,369 downwards.
GTCAAAGGTCGATAGTTTATCCAAATAAGGTTGATGTGGTCCAAGTATCTAAGGTATAGGATACGGTCCTAAAACACAACTAGGCTAGGTGTAGGAATAAGCATTAGGTGGGTTCCATAACACCAATAGGTTTGGGTGGTCAAGATAAACATCACAACATTAGGCAAGGTAAGGTTGGTAGGCTCTGAGAATATGAGTGGCGTCGTCGCATGCAGTATAACAAGTAGGTGAAGTCGAAAGTGTTAAATATGTGGGGAAAGTTGGGGAAATAAGTAAAGCTATAGGTAAGGCCAAGCTAGAGGCACAAACATGCCCCAAATGATAGTGTGGTTAGGTGTGAGGCAATAAGGCAATTAGGTGGGGTTATAAGGCTAGGTGGAGGCTTGGGTAGCAAGAAAATGGTTTCAGGTAGAAAAATTGAGGGTAAATTAGGTATAGGTTGGTTGGAAAGGTACTAATGAGTTGAAGGTTAATCAACACTAGTAAGGTATAATCAACGTCGGTCCATTAGGGCATGATATTGACATTGGTTAAGTCAGATTGGGGGAAAAAATTAAAATATGTGTATTACAGATTCATTTGTAACTTTCTACTTTTGGAAAAATGAGAGAGATTTTGGACAAGAGAAAGTACAAGGTGAGGTGAAAGGTGAGTTGGTGAGTGAGTAGCGGCTGATAAGAGTTCAATTTGTGACCTATGAGATCGATATGAGTGATTGGATTGGTCGAGAGCCGAGGAGTGGATTTAGGCATATGGCCGAGGATGGAAAGGGATTGGGAGGACCCGCTTGTAGACCGGAGATCCCACCACAAAGGATGAGGTGAGTAGAGGTAGGATTCAAAATCCATTTGGTGTTTTTGATTAAAATGAAAGTAGAAAAATGTTGAATGTGGGTTTTAAAATGAATTTTATTTTTGTTGAAAATGGGGTGAAATCGGGTATGGGGAGGGTGAAATCTAGGTTAATTAGGTGGTAAAATGAATGTGGGTGGAATTTGGGTGGTTTGGGCTTGGTTTTAAGTGTATTTTTTGTTAAATTTTGACAAAATAGGGACGTCGGATTCGGCCCTAGGGCGAATGCAGTGACCAATGTCAATCGAGGCATTCGATCGCATCGGTTAGCTTACGAGCGTCGGTATGGGTATATAAGACTGTACCGATCAAGGTGGCAGCGTTAGTCACGTAAAAAGTACTGAGGCCTAAAAAGGAGGTTTTAGTAGTAAAAATAGAGAAGGATAGAATGGTAAGATAGATAATTGATATTTGAGGAGGATTGTATGAATGAATGGGTAAGTAGAGGAAATTAGGTTAATTTGGTTAAAGAGGGAAAGTAGTGAATTAGAATAGGTGTGAGATTTTTTTAGGTAAAAATAGAATATAGTGTAGGAGAGTGAATGGGGTAGAGGGAAATTAGGTGAGAAAAATTGTAGGTGGGAGGTGATTAGGTAGGATACAATAAATGATTATAAGGAGGTGATTGATTGACAAGTGTAAATGGTAATGATATAGGCACGTCATCGATTTGATAATGAAAGACAAAGTGCCACCCCTATTTGTACATATGCGAGTAGCGTGACTCAAGATGAGTAGGACCATATGCGAGATGGGATGTTGGGCTTAGTGGTCGCCGCATCAGGTAGATGGGATTCAACGATCAACACCTTCCATTTACCCACTGACAAGATGACTATCACGCTGGTGGATGTTTACCAGATTTTACGGTTGCCAATTATTGGGGAGACCTTATATTAGATTTCTTCAGTCAAAGGTGTCAGTTAAGCCGATAGTGACAATATTTAGTGAGGCGATGGGTGACTTGAGATATCACAAGTGACTCAACATCAACTATGGTGATATGTATGCGGCACATCCTTAGAAAAACTAGGTTAATTTGGGTAAAGAAGGAAAATAGTGAATCATAATACGTGTGAGTGTTTAGGTAAAAATAGAATATAGTGTAGGAAAGTGAATGGGGTGGAGGATAATCGGAGTAAGTGGTTTTTTAGGTGTGGGAGGTGATTAGGTAGGATATAATAAATTATTAGAAGGAGGTGGTTTATTGACAAGTGTAAATGGTAATGATGTAGGCACGTCATCAATTGACGATGAGAGACAAAGTGTCACCCCTATTTATAGAGATGTGGGCTTGTGTGACTCACAATGAATGGGACCATATGCAGGATGTTAGGCTCGGTGATTTTATGCATTATAGTGCATTATACATGATCATAGCTTGATGGTTGCTCTCATCGATAGATGGGACTCAATGACCAACACCTTCCATTTACCCACCGGTGAGATGACTATCACGCTAGAGGATGTTTGATGGAATTTATGGCTTTTGATTGTTGGGAGCCCTTATATCGATTTCTTGAGAGGCACTCCGTTGAGCCAATAGTGAAACTATTTGGTGAGGTGATGGGTGACTTGAGATATCATAGTGCCAACATCAGCTATGGTGATATATACGCGCACATCCTCAGGAGACTCAATTGGCAGTTCTGATGATGGTAGTGGTGGGATGTTATGCACTCCCAGATTTGAGAGGTGGAATATTTCCCGAGCATTGATGGGGTATTAGAGGACATGATTGAGGAGTAGATTTGTTTTGCATGGGTGCCGACCTACTTGGTTCAACTATACATGGAGCTATGGGCTTATTAGAGGATATGATGGTATGGTATCATTGTATGTATTTCTTTGCATTCTTTGGGCATACAAACGCATAGTATGTGTGTGCCTATAGGATCTTCTATGACAAGATTGGCATCGGGAGTTTACATAGCTGAATACGAGGAGATGGGTGTTGATAGGGGCTCATTTGTGGGTAGAGGAGGCATCACATGATGTGACTTATTATAGGTGGATGTTGGAGGGATTATATGTTATGGATATTATATGGCAGCCATATGTGGATTTTCCATCTTATGGAGGTATGAAAGAGGCGGCGAGGGGCTTATAGTTGGTTAGATGGATACATGGGAGGTGTGTCGGTGAGCATGAGATGATTCCAATAGGCAGTCGATGCCAATTCAGATGCATCAAGGCATGCCTCCACCATTTCCTCAGTATCATAGAGATGATGTGGAGAGACATTTATCTCCACCTCATCGATAGGGCCAATAGGCAGGAGGAGCAGACTACTAATAGGAGGATTAATGATGCGTGAGTTCTACCATTGCACTATGACAATAGTGGATATCACAATTATGGCAGCACCACCATGACAAGGCTAGCTAGATGTAGCTACAGTGATAGTGTAGAGGATGCACTATAAGGTTAGGTTATTGCCTTATAGTTACAACTCACATAGGTACATGAACATGTGGCCACCCTTTAGGTTCATGTGATTGGATTAGAGGACAACTTGCTCAAGCACAAGATCGAGGATCCCCTGGCGCCGGTGAGATGATGCGGGACAAGTAAGTAGCTTTGTAGGCACATGTGATGAGGTTACAAGCCCAAATAATCACCCTACAGGGGCAGTTAGCCACATCATAGGCACATGTGACTACATTATAGACGTAGGTAATGAGGTTACTTAGCCCAGATAGTCACCCTACAAGGGAAATTAGTGACATCATAGGAACAGGTGACTACATTATAGGTATAGGTAGTTGCTGACAAGCACCATCCATACATGCACTAGTATAGGGACCACTTTTATTGGGACAAGGTCAACATGTTGGGGCAAGAGCGATGGCTCCTCCCCAAGTTATATCTCTGGCCACTTATATAGACGCAATATTGGAGGCCAGGTATTAACAAGATTGGTTGTTGGAGGATGGTATACATGGTTTTTCTTATGCTAAGTACGAGAGAAAAACATGCAGACAATGCAAGATTATCTCACAAACACACATAGTTTGAGTAGCTCAGAGAGCCGTCGTAAACGACACAGGTAGGGTGAGCAAGAGGTTACTAGCTCACGGCAGAGAAAGGCAGTGAGGGTATTAGAGAGATTATGAGTGGATAGAGACCAGGGGCCAAATGAGTGTACTATTGGAGATAGCAACGGAGGTGTCGGCCCCTCACATGGGTGAGCAGTGGGATGATATTTGACATTGTATTTTGATTTTTGACATATATACCAGCATGCGTGCCAAAGATGTGAGATTGTATATGAGAGTTTTGGGATATTTGTATTTATATACTGTGGATATATGTATTGACACACATATATTCCATTTATATAGTTTTTGATGATATTTGTGAGATGATGTGTTTGATCTAATTTCCATTGTATTGTTATTATGGAAATGTAGACATGTAGGCATGATTTGAGTGATGATGTATGTTTTAAGTTCATTTCCATTTTATTGATGTCATGGAAACTTAGATGATTAGGCATGGTTTGGTTTTATTGTTTGTTGATTTAATTTCTAAGTTATTGATTTTATGGAAAGTAAATGATGATGTGCATGGGTGATATATGTTTATTTCAATTTAATTTCCAAGTTATTGGTGTTATGGAAACTAGATATTGTAGGCATACAAGTGCTGATATGTGGTTGGATGAAAAGATGTGATTTCTATTGTATTTATGTTATAGCAAGTTAGATGTGTTTAGGCATGGTTTGGTTATGTTTATGGCAATTTAATTTCCAAGTTATTGGTTTTATGGAAAGTAAATGATGATGCATATAGGTGATGTATGATTTAGTTTTGAGTTAACTTCCAAATTAATGTTTTGATGGAACCTAACTAACTAAGTTTTTGTTCAATGGGGGGAATGATGAGGGGGAAAAGAGTGTCTGAGATAACCTTTAAGGGCCTCATGCTCTCAGAGTTCTACCTACATAGCCTAAGAGAAAGGGGCCTCGGGCCAATGTAGTTCTCCCATAGGATAGGGAAGAATAAGATGAGGTAGGTGAGTAGGTTGGTGAGTTTATGTATGGTTAAATGGGCAAGGTAAGTTAGGCATGGTTGTGTCTAGGTTTATTAGGCATGGTTGTGTGTAGGTTAATTAGGCGGGGTTGTGTTTAGGTTGATTAAGCATGGTCAGTGTCTAAGTTAATTAGGCATGGTTGTGTCTAGGTTGTTTAGGTAAGATAGAATGTGTAAGATGAGTTGATTGAAGTAGATGATGAATGTAAATGTAGGTAAAAGGAGAAGAAATTCTAGAAACTAAGTGTCGAAGGTCTTTTCTGTGTAGAATAATCAATAAGTAAGCAAAGGAGTGAACGGTAGAAGAGGCGAAAATGCTCCATAAGTGGCAAGGACCATAATGAGCATACCGTAGATAGGATTATGAACTTAATCCCTAAAGGTATTGCATGATTGAACTTTCTAGGGGTGAAAGAAGTTGCATGATCACAAAGTGTCACATGTGCACCATGTCCCTTGAGTAGGTAGAAGAAGAAAAAGGAAGGAAGGTGAGGTGGAGTGGTTTGTTTAGCGTAACCTTGTTGTGAGACAACATGCCTTCTTTGCAAGATACCCAAAACCAAAATAGGAAATTCCATGACCAAAAAGTTGTATTTTTCTTGATTTTTTTGTATTTTGTATTTTGTATTTTGTTTTGTTTTATAGATTGATTGATGCGGGAAGTCTATGTGGGATGAAAAGAATATCTCCTTGAGGTATTCATGAAGCTAATTGATGCGGGAAGATTCAAAATATTTTTATTTTATTTTTACAGAAATAGTCTTATTTTTTGATAGACTATGTACAATAGGGTTAGCTTTTTATAGTTGTCCTTCATGGGTGCAGTCTATTTATAGCAGCAAGATAGAAAGGTAGATGTCATTTTTAGGGAGTCATCTATTTACAAGAAGTTTGACTCAAGGAGTTGAATTTGAATATCCCATATATTACTTTTGAATTGTTGTGGATTTTTTGGTCATGGACAAGACTATAAAGGAGTATAGGCTTCTTTTATGAAGACAAAACCATAACACGCAGAGGTTAATTGTGAAAGAGAGGTTGTGAGAGATGAACAGTCATGGGATTCCATCTTGAACATGACACAAATTATCCATGACAATCATAGCATGAGTAGATATGTGGTAATCATATTAAAGACAAGGTTGAATAGTGATGGAAAATCACACGATTCTTGTGTATTCGTTGGTCCTTAAAAAATGTAGATGGAAGGAAAAGGTTTATCGAGGATGAGTGTGTAATAGATTTAAAGGTGATGTAGTACTTGATTCAACAATAGAATGGTCGTAGATGCAAGGCATTGAGGGCTCGAGCTTAGGTTCACCTTCGAGAGAAGATAAATGATACACACCTGATCCGTAGGTATGAGTGATGATATATGGCCCAAGACAATTAGGAAAAACTTGACCCATTTAATTTTCTTAGCTTTAGTTACATGTTGATTTTATTTTAGGACAAGATCGCCAATCTTGAAAGTTCACTCATGAACACATTTTTCATAGGCACACTTGATGTGTTTTTGGTAGATTTGAAGGTGGTCGAGAGCATTTAAACGACGTTTGTCTAATAACTCAAGTTGTGCCAAACGGTCTTGGAAAAATTTGTCATCGTTGAGCATATCTTTAAGTGAGATATGAACAAAGGGAATTTGAAATTCAAGAGGTAAAACAACTTCGTACCGTATAGTAAAGAAAAGGCGTGGTTGTAGTTGAGGTGGGAATAATGGTGTGATAATCCCATAAGGTGAAAGGAATGTGCATGTGCCAATCCTTACCAATATCGTCAACCACTTTCATAAGAATTTTGTTAAGAGTTTTGCTAGTTGATTCTGCTTGTCCATTTTTTTGAGGGTAATAAGGCGAATAAAAACTAAGTTGAATACCGAAGTTATCACAGAGTTTGCATAGGGTTTTGTTTTTAAATTGAATTCAGTCCCACATTATCTTGGGGTAAAAGTAGTTATATCTTGTTATTTTGGTGCGAATGATGAGATAAGCCTAGCTTAAAGGGATATGATTCTCTCTCTCTCTCTCTCACACACACACAAACTATATTAAGTCGAAATGTAGTGTAGTGCTCGAGTGAAAATCACATTGAGGTGGTAGAGAGGTAGCATCTTTGGAGATTTTATTGATCAAGAAAAACAAGTTACAAATCAATCTAGTTCCAATGCTTATATATATTGGACAAAAATATAGACAACTAGGAGGTTACACATGCATAATGAAATCTATACGTGAATACACAATATACCAAATATTGTTATAAAATAATATAACAATATATTTAACCACCTATTTACCCAAGTAACCACTAATTTACTAAAGGTAAAAGTAACTAAGGTAAAATATAAAGTAACAATATTACCTAAGTAATATGTTTTACCAAACATTCCCCCTTAATTTTTCATTACCTCAAGAGATGAGGAGAGGAAATATATGAACAACTCAAAATTTTCACATGCAAGTGACTTCATGAAAATATATGCTCCTTGTTTTGTTGTTGGGAAAAATTGAAGTTGTATATTGTGTTTCAAAACATAATCAGGGATGAAATGAACATGTACATCAATATGATTGGTTCTCTCATGAAACAATGGACTGCATGAACAAGTTTGAGAATGGCCTCATTTTCAACATATAAGGTCATAGATTTCTCATGTGGTACTTAAAGTCCCTCAAGTATGTGATGTAGCCATATTGCTTCACGCATTACAGCTCCATGCATTACGATATTCGTCCCCTATAGAAAAGTGAGAAATAAAGTTTTGTTTCTTGCTTCCCCATTATATTGGTCCGTATACCAAAAAGAACAAAAATCTAGAAGTGGATTTCATGTCATTAATGTTAAATACATGATTTGAATCTAAATATCCTATCAAGAATAATTGATCATTCTTACTGTACTCTAGACCAAGATCCATAGTTCTCTTGAGATATCTCAACATCTGCATTTTTGTTTTCCAACGACAAAATTTGTGTTCCTACATAAACCAAGAAAGATAACTAAGTGTAAAGATGATATTTGGTCCAATATATGTCAGATAAATGAGACTCCCAATCAACTATTGATAGAGAGTTACATTTACGAGAGGATGTGATCCGCACGAGATAACTAAAGTCTCATCTACATGGGTATAACAATCGATGTGTAATCAATCATCCCGAATTTCTTGAGTGTATGTCAGGTATAATTCAACCGAGAAACATAGATAAGATTTTCCTTTTTCATACTTCCAATCTAAGATAAAAGTGCATGAGCCTAAGATATATCATGTCAAATGATCAATTAAGATCTCTCTTCATAGAATCGATCATTTTCATTGTGTTGTCAATGATGACTAGTTCTTCAATATATAAAACTATCAAAATATCTCATTCTTAACTCTTGAGGTCTATATTGGGATCATATGGATTTCTCCAAATCCATGTTGAACAAGATTTTCATCAATCTTGATGTACTAATCCCATGGTACATGTTTAAGGCCATACATATTTTTGAGTCTACATACCTTTGTTTCTAATATAAGTATGAAAAACCATCAGTTAATTCATGTAGACTTCTTCCTACAAATCTACATCCGAAAATGCAATTTTCACATCGATCTAATGGAATTTACATCCAAGTTGAGAAGTTAGAGAAACTATAATCCCGATCGCTTTAATATTATATGAGAGTAAATATATCCTCATATTTTATGCCTTCCATATGTGCATACCCATTTTCTACAAGTATAACTTTATACTTGTCAATAGTCTCATCTATTTTGTTCTTTATTTTGAGTATCTATCTATAATCAATGCAATTCTTCCTTGGTGGAAGATCGAAAAGATGTCAGGAGTTTTTTTCATCGCTAACTAATACTTAACAATCATGGCATTTGTTGAGTGTATGTAATATAGCTCAAGTATGAAAATGCACAAGTAGTGGGCACGCAAGAACTAGATGGGTGGGAAGGCGCAGATTCAAGGAGGAACATGAGCACACCAACACGGTTTGCCAATTCAGGACTTAGCCAATTTTTGTGAGATAAGGCTATTTTTGGAGATAGTGTGTTGAGCACACAATGACATGGAGACTTGTAGATCACGTAAGGTTATTTTGGGAACAAGCATCAGTTTGAGTGCCATGCATAGTTTTGGTCTAATAATAGGATTTCTACTTAGAGTTAACTATAGGAAATCTATTATTAGAGTACTTGTTTGCTTTTATATTCTTTTGTAAACGCACATGGTTGTTATTAGCATATAGCCTATTTTTGGAAGGTGCATAGGCACTAAAGGGCAAGTCCCCACCCCTATATATATATGTATTGATTTGCACGGCTTTGCCAATACCAATTATTATAGAGTTATGCTACGGATTTGCTAGTGCGTATAACCATTGAAACTAGATCTTGAATGTATGAAGCTTCTATGTTTTGCAATATCTAATATAATGGATCATATTGGATGGATATTGGTGTTAGATGTGATTGAATTCGGTTCTTACATGGTAAATCTTATTATAATAATTGTTTAATCAATGTTTCATATGGTTTAGATTTAGATTTAGTTCATGCATTGTGTTTTAATTGATTATCTGTTATGGACCTAAAATATACATGCATAATCATGTTAACATTCTAGAAACACAACTCTAAAGAGGGACCTAGTACCCTTGCGTGCTTGGTGAGCACTCCGCCCGGCCGAGTGATGTGCCAACGTGCCTTGGGATTTGTAGGTATATTTTAGGCTGCATCATTGGTTCCGTTTCTGGACCTCTTTCTCATATGTTTTTCAAGATGTTGCGTGATGAAGACATACCGATTGATGTTTTCCAGTGTTGAGGAGTGGCTAGTAGATTTGGAAGAATAGTATGCCCGTAGATTTAACATTGGACTGAGTTTAACACACACACACACGTGGGTTTAGCATAACTGTATGTTTTCTTGTATGAGAGATTATTTTTATCTTCCTAATAGAACCGTATGAGTGGTCAAGTTACGCATCTAAGAGAAATTGGAGATTTCACACCCTTGTTTCGATGTAAGAAGAATTCCTGTGCCTTGTATGATGCAGATCTGATTTAGACGCTACTGTATGGATGTCTCGGTTCAATGGTGTTTTTAAGAACTATATTCTTGAGTACATAGTTTCAATTACTCTTTCGTAGAGGTTATCGAAGTTTTAGTTTTTACACGAGCCTAGAGGATCATATTTTCAGTGGTATTCAACTCGGCGATCAAGATCCCGATTATAACCTTAGATTTGGAAAAGAAGTTGATGCCTAACTAAAACCCCACCATGTGCAAAAGGCGAGATGCAGGCTTGGGTAAGGATGAAAAACCTAGAGACGAGAGAGACAAAGGGAATAAAGGTGGCTTAAGTTCAATGAGGCACGTGAGAGGGATTTAGAGAAGTAACGTGAAGTTGCAAAATAGATGGCGTTGTGGAGAGAAATGACTCGTGAACAATTTTGAGCTCGCGTAGAAGATGTGGAGCTAGAGAATTTGGATCTCCCCCATTTTGGAAAGCATGGTAGGGAACCTTCTTCACCTCGAGATGAGAGCGCCAATCAGATACAACATGAGTCATGGACATGCATCTAAACCTATATAGCAACCTAGCCCTTGCACTTGGTTTTCTAGTTTCTATGTCGATCAAGTAATCAATAAGCTAGTGCGAGCAAGAGAGAGTTAATTTGTAGTCAAGTTCACGATTTAATCAGGTAACTTATTCATATATGGTGTAATCATCATCTAATTTATTTGGGGGACCATTTGGAGGTATTTTTCTATCGCATCATCAACAAAAATCGTAGGCGCGCGTAACCTTGAAATAATATCTAGAAGTAGTGCAACTTCACTGGCTGCATCGTGGTGTTCAATTTAACACAACCATTGGAACACAAGGTAGTGCATCTTCTGGCCCGTTACCTACTAGAGGTGGTGGATTAGGAGGATCGTGTGGCTCGTGCACCGACAAATCGAGTGGATGTGGAGGTAATGAAAATACGGAGGAAATATAGGCTTTGGATTATGGTGGGAAAGGGATGCATCAACCTCAACAAATTTATATGGAGATGTCTCTTCATCTTCTAGAGTATAGTGGCATTGAAGATTGATTGAGCACATGCATATGTGTGAAATACTATTGCACACCAAGGGGATTATATCTCCGAGCGCTAGGCTAGTCAGCCACAACCACGTTGCGACAGGATGCGCATTACGGTTGGTATAGAAAGTTTGATCCTGATCAAACTTGTGTAGATTATACAATACCGCGAGATACTTTCTTAAAGGATTTTATATCATTGAGTTTGAGCAGAAAATCATAAGTGCGCTAAAAATATTAAGCAGGCACTACGGAGAGTGTTCGGGAATATGATGCTCGGTTCAAGACTCTTCTGTCTAAGTTATCTTATGACATACACGCGATTCAACATGCACATTGGTTTATTAGGGGGATGATCATGCCATTCAGGAGGGTGATTTCCAATAAAACTTACATAGATCCAAGGCACTTGAAGAAGCTCTACACGAGGCGGTATGAAGTGTGGATAAGAGTGAGCCCATTTTAGAAGCTCAAATCGCAACGATGACAAATCAGTTGGAGAAATTATCTCGCTAAATCGATGCACAAGACACACACCAGACTCTAGTGTACGGATTTTGAAGTGGAGGGGCATACTAAGGATAGTTGCCCTCGTAAATTAGTGCATCCTTTGTTGTTGATTGCGAGATATATCACTTGGACCACGGTTCAAGTCGGTGCCCATTTTTGCAATATGAGATAAGGAAGAATGTATCTAGTTATTTTAAGATTTGTATGTCTTCCAATCATGACACTGAAGATTACAGGTTGATTGATCAAATCCGTGATGCCATTTATGTTGGCATCTGATAGACTGGTGTTGTAAACAATTCCAAGGAGAAAGGTGAGCATCATGACCATGACTATAATGAAGGGTGCTTTGATGGAGATCGTGGTAGAGGTCACGAGATACCATGGTGGATTCAATGGTCGAGGTCATGGGGAGGAAAGAGTGATTTCCCTTGTGGAACTTGTTATACATGTGGATCTCTTTATCACAACAGGTGTGAATGTCCACAAAATATTATCTGTTCTTTGTGCGAGAAAGAATAATAGTTATGAAGAGTGACCTGACTTGTATGAACACTTGAGTAAGAAACATAAATAGGACAACAAGGGTGGAATGGTTAGAGTAATACACACGCCGAGGCTACACGTGCCGTGGAAGCTCAGAATGTAATCCTACCATTACTAAAGAGGAAGTCTTGCATACCAAGTATCCAAACCCTAGGCATTATAAGGAGGTTTATCAAGAGACAATGGAGGCAATTCGAAATTTATAGGGTGAGATACAATGTTTGAAGGAACAATACGGAAGTTGGAACAAAAGAAAGCAACCGAACTCCACTAGGAAGATGTTGATGATTTGAAAGAGGTTTGCAAGATGCTCTGCCAAGAGAACATTTTCTTTGTTTGGGAGTTGGTTAAAGGAAACACCAGCGTAATGGACCGAGCATGAGAGACAACTTTTGCATGTTAATATTCCACTAGGCAGATTTGGATTATGATAAGGAGATTACCCTAAATGGTGTTATTGATGGTTGGCTTTTGAGTAACATCTTGATTGAAACAAAGCGTAGTGAATGTACTTACTTTGGATGCTTGGGTTCAAATGGGTAGACCTCCATTACAATCATCTTCTAATGTGTTGTTCATGGCAAACTAAACTAAGGCAATGCCCATTGGAGTTTTAAAAATGCATCCATTACTATATAGGGGGCCAAGTTCACTCGGGATTTTGAGGTCTTAGCGCTATGCAGTAGAAAATTTCCTAGCTTTACTTGGGTGCCTCGAAGTGTTATGTAAAAACGTTGATTTACAAATTCAACAAGGGGTATATCAGTTTTGAGAATGAGGAAGAACAAGTCATCATACCTCCGATGATGGGAAATCTATGCCTTATCTAGAGCCCTTAAGAGAAGAAGATTTGAACATAATTTATGTGTGCACCAACCGAGATCCGTAAGTTCTTGAGCCATCAAAGGAACGAGTTCTCTAGTGGGATGATGCACAATCCATGAATGATACTACATGTGCTGCATGTGACAATTAGGCACACGACACTTATGAAATGGTTGGGAACAAAGTGTGAAGTATAGGTGCACGCACAAGAAGCCATGTAGCATTGGGGACGCTTAGGAAGCAATCAGTACTAAAGTATACATGTGCAAGAGAATCCAAAAGTATTATTGCTTGCATATGGAAGTTCAATGGGAATGTCGAGGTGGAAATAATGAACATGTTAGTCTATACTTTGTGCGAAGGACAACACACTGCTACTGGTGGGTTATTCATCGAGATAATATTTTGGAGTGAGAGAACTAAGGATTGCTTTATTTGCTTTTGGTCTCTAAAAAAATTAATGCACCTACCTAGATTTGTGCACGCTCAAAGAAGCAGGTGAGACTCCTGATAGTGGGCAGAAGCTTTACCACCTTTGTTGCAGGTGCACAAGTTTTACTT